>JAHHFK020004146.1:0-117289 GCA_024533555.2 Aedes koreicus
AATATATAATTATAAATATGTACTTTAAGGTTAAAGGTTGAAAGATTGGAGGATTGAAGGAGCCATCATAATCTCACCACCATCGAAAATCCAAAAGCAAAAAAAAAAAAGCACTCCACCAAATAAAATTATGTCAAAAAAAAGTGTGTCCGCTGTGTTTGGACGAGCAATCCATCTCATCACTGAAATCCCGAACCTGAAAAGAAAGAACCCTGTCCCGGCTCAACGTGAACAGCCCTTCCCTCCTCACTGTACACCTTTATTCCTCTTTTCTCTTTTCCCCCTACATCCCACGTCCCTCTCTTCACCTTTTAACAGGTTCGATCGGTTCGGCAACCTCAAACAACCGTTGCGTTTGACACCAATACACTTACTCTCCAGAACAAAAACCGATCACCAATGGTGCGGCCTTCTAACTCTAAACTTCACACACGCTTCAAAAATTCCCCTGCTATGCAATAGCGTCACCTCCCAACTTGACCTGGGTTTGATTGCGTTCCCCACGCCTTTTGAAATATTCCACTTCCTCTTCGGGCTGCAACAATGGCGTTACTTTATAAGTCGCTAACGCCTTGGTCCCCACTGCATCCACTCCGCCGCAGAAGGAATATAGACGCTTACTATTCGATGTTCTTCCTCCACAAAAGCCGCCTGCCCAGCTTCACACAAAATGAATTAAAATCAGCCCTCTTGTAGGCCAAACAACAGCATCTTCCAACATGGCACCGATTCACAAAGTTATCACCGTTTTCAGTGGTTTCTTTTCAGGCTATTTCCAACCATCTCCTCGTTTACCACAAAACAAACTTCCACGCATCTTCACTGTAGATTTCCACCTCATCTTCACAGTTTGCGGCAGCCGAACTCGTCAATCACTCAACACGTATAAAAAAAAACCTCGACCGCACTGAACGAAGGACGCGAGAAGACTGTTTTCAACCTTATATGCTATCATATATATTTAATTGTATTAATAGTATTTTAACCTTGTCTATTCAGTATTTTTAACAGGGTTTTTTTTTGCCTGCGTGTAAGAATATAGACTGTTCCAGAAAGTATAAGCACACTTTCAAAATAACAAAGAAGTCATGTTTTTTTTTAGTTTTAATGATTTTATTTGGCAAATCATATTTGTATTTGTGTTTTATATGATATTTTACTCTCGTTTAATCAAAATATTTAATCATAGCCAAGACTCCTAACTTTTCCTCGAACATGACCCATTAGCTTCTGCACAGTGGTACTTCCCACCATTTTGACCACTTTTGGCCAATCTTTTTTAAATTTTTGGATGTCGTCCGCTGGATTTATGAATTTTCGAAGCTTTGCTTTGGTTAAAACCCAAAAAGTTTCGATTGGCCGTGCCTCCGGGCAGTTCGGCGGATTCATGTCTTTTGGCACGAAACATACATTTTGACTTTTGTACCATTCTAAAGTGTCCTTTGCGTAATGACATGACGCTAAATCAGGCCAAAACACTACTTGACCTTCGTGCTGCCTGATCATCGGCAATAATCGCTTCTGGAGACATTCCTTAACGTATTTCTGAGTGCTCATCGTCTGCGTTGTGATGTATGGACTAGATGTTTTACCACACTCGCATATTGCCTGCCAAACCATAACCTTCTTACCGAATTTTTCGGTAAAAATTGCCTTCTCCGTTTCGGGGATGTCTTTGTCTTCGCTGACAGTATAGAATTGTGATCCGGGAAGCGTTTTGTAATCTAGTTTTACATACGTTTCATCGTCCATCGTTCCCATCGTCCCAGAATTTCTACACAATAACGAATCGTAGAGTTTGTGGGCCCGTGGTTTCACGGACGCGGCCTGTTTTGGGTTCCTTTTGGGTTTTTTCTGCTTCCGGTATGTTTTTAGCCCAAGTCTTTCTTTGGCACGCATGACGTTACTCGACGAGGTCCCTAGTTTCCCGAACGGAAGTCACTGGTTTGCGCTTGTAGGTATCCCTGATCTTTTTATCGATATCCGGACTAACAGGACCGGATTTCCGACCACTCTTCGGCGCATCTTCAAACGTACACTGTTCTCTATATTTTCAAACCGCAGATCGTACCGCTCCTACGCTGACACCCTCTTGCTTGGCCAATTTTCCCAAAGAGAGTCCGCTCACAGTGCACCATTTGTGCACGATACTTTTTCGTTGTTCCGGAGTAAGACCGCGCATTTTGATAGGTAACACAAAACTGAACACTTTTTTGATGCTATGTCATTCAGAAATGTGCAAACAAAAGGACGCAGCCAAAACATGTTGAAATATTTCATTATATTCAAAGTGACCGTTAAAATAAGGTGTGCTTATACTTTCTGGAACAGTCATTCATTCAGATTTTTGAGTTAATTTGAATGAAAATTTCTGATTTCAGTAGGCAAATTAAAAATAGTGTGAAAAATTATTCAAACTGGGTAAATATTTTTCAGCGTGCAATTGTGCTTCAGAAACAGGACGGTAGAGAGGGACAGAGAATGATTGCTTCCGGCGTCTTTCATTGATGTTCTTTGATTGAGACAGTGAGGTTTTTATCTTATGTTCGATGTTGAATTGTTGAATTATTGAGAAAATGAGTGCCATGAATGAAGAGGATTTCCATGGGTTTATCGATGAAGAAGTTGTACCAGTATTAACAGTAGTTGATTCTCAAAAAGGAAAGCAGATGCTAAGTATCAATGGATACCTGTACAACATTAACAGGGAGGTAATTATTCGCATTTAATTGATGTTATAACTTTAGAAACATTTTTTCTATTATTTAATTAGGCTATTGATCGATTCTACTGGGACTGTGCCACCAGAATGCATTCAAAAAATCGAAACGACGCGTGCAAAAGTCGTGCGATTACAAGACTTGAAAATGGCGCCCACAGTTTACTTAAGCACAAGGAAGAACATAACCATGATGCTAATCCTCTAAAAAGGAAGGAGAAGGAGTATAAAGCTGAATTAAAGCGTAAAGCACTGATGTCAACAGATGTTCCTTCGAAAATCATGCGCGAAGTTTCTACGGAATACGCCCCTATCGTCCAAACCCGAGCGTCGAACAAATCTCAAAAAATGTTGATTTTGAGAAAAAGGTAAGCAAGTGGAAGCGGATTACGTGTCGTTGAACAGGATGGTGAATTTATCGTTCCAGATGAACTGCAGAAAACGTTGACTGGTCAACTTTTCTTGCAGAAATATATACATGACGAGAGTAACCATATTATGATTTTCACAACTATGCAAAACCTTCAGCGTTTAGCTGCTTCCCGGTATTGGCTTATTGACGGTACATTTGCAACAGTTCCTCTGAAATTTACACAAATGTATTCCATCCACGGATCTGTACCCTATCAGGATTACGACGGAGTTGTACCGCTGGTATTCATGTTGCTGAACAACAAAACCCAGGAAACTTCCCAACAAACAATCACTCATTCAATAAACATCATTATGGCGATTTAATTCAGCAGCGTGTTGAATAATCTCTGAACTATTTTCCATCACAGCTTTTGTTCAGGCATTATTCACACAAATTTGGAGAAGTTATTAAGCTGTCGCCAAATGCTTTTGAACACTGCCAATTGCATATGCTTAAGAAGCAAGTTTGCAGCAATGGAATTCAGCTGATAATTGAATAACTGCTGTTTTTATTCTTTTCAGAACTTGAGGGGAATTCCGGGGGGGGAGAGAACCTTTTTTGGGGTGAGGGGGGTGTGTTTTAAAAAAATTTTTTTTTTTCATCATTCTTGATTAATTTTAAAAAAAATGTGGTGTTTTTTTTGAACTTTTTTTTGCTTTTTTTTTTTTTTTTTAAATATTTTTTTGGGGGTTTTTTTGTTTGGGCTATAATATAAAAATTTTTTTTTTGGTTTTTTTTTTTGTTGTTTTTATTTTGTTTTTTTTTTTCATGAATCAACATCAAAAATTTTTTTTTTTTTTTTTTATTACCTATAAATAAAGAGGGGAACTACCCAAGTAACACCACTTGTCATATTCATGTTAGTAATACACGTTATAGACCAAGCTCATGTTTTTTTTCTAACGTCAAAAACTTAATTTCATACACGCATATAACCGAAAAAGCGCAATAAATGTGGCATTTTTGAACATCTTTTAGGTCATACCAGATGTTTTGTAGAACATCCATAAGACAAATATTATGTTCTATGGATGCTTCGAACAGCATGCTTATAACATAATGATATGTTTTGACAAAGCAAGCACGGTCTGAACAAAGTAAAAAAATATAAACAAGATATTTTAATGGCGAAACGATATCGTAGATAATGGTATTTTACGCGTTAAAGATGATTGTTTATTACTTTTTCAAATGAGAAATAAAAACTGCTTTGGGCATGGAAGTTGTATAAAAATTGTATATGCGGCTCAAGGTTAGCAGTGCAACTTTACGTTTTATCTTCCTTAATTTCATGCGCCATCGATTGGATTAAAAAACGTAGAAGGTACCCCGAATAAATTGTTGAATTTTAGTGAGATTTCTTTATGGAATTCACAAAAACCAACATGGCGATTTACCAAGTCTACAGTCCTACAGTACAAGTCTACAGTACGGGTAAAAACATTAGTAACACATTTGATTTTCAAATGTTCGTTTTTAATTTTCTGCGTTTTTTGTTGTGAAATTGAACCGAGAAATGTCAGTACGAATGAAAATACAAATACAATTTTTCTATTATGTTGTGCGTAGCTACATCTCAAAAGACTCCCCCACAAATTAAACGTAACAATTTATAAAAAAAAATACTAAACATTCTCCCAAACTGTTGCTTTATGCTACATTTGAATAAACCCCTATGCCCAATTTGGCTTCTATTTGAATCAGTGAGTGGCATCACAATCTTACATATAGTTAGTGTTTTATTTTATTCCAGTATTTCAAATAAACATATTTTCAGCCGCCACTGTATTGGTTTCACCATCTATTCTGAATGATTTCTCTATTGCATGAGGATGTTAAAAACATGTTTAAAATTCATCTTGAATGCAACCTATCAACATATTTACAAACATCTAGCATACACGCTATTTCCAAACAATCCAAAATGAAGTTCGTTTGACTCAAATCAGTCAAAAGTATGGATACTCAAAAATGAGTAAAAATAGTTCGTAGTGGTAAGATGACAAACAGTCACCGATGTTTTCAAGAAGTAAAATTTAAGTTGATCGAACAAAAATAGATCAAAAATGTGTTCGCTGTTCTGGTACCACGTTTGAACCGAATATGTGTGAAAAAACATCCTGAAAACTTTTTTAAGACCAGACATGTTTGGTATTTCATCCTCACGACTTTTTTACAACAAACTTCTTATATTCTTGTCAAAGAAGATGTTTCTGGTGTTACTTGGGTATCAACTTTCGTATCCTCAACTACGTGACTTACCAACTGCGCTATTCTAGAATTGAAAGGTGTAAAAAAATAGGGGGTGTAAAATCTTATTTTTTTTTTTGGAATGGGAGGAGATGTGGTTCTTTTGTTGATTTATTTTTATTCTTTTTTTAGGGTTGTGTGTTAAAAAAAAAAATAGGGGAAAAAAACCTTCTGTTATTAAACATCTGAATTACCAAGCTTTGATGGTTGATGTTCGGTTTTACTACGTGCATTACTGGCAAGGGCATATTGAACAAGAGACGATTAAAAGATATGACAATGTTTTCTGATGTTATTTGTAAACACTGCCCTGTTTTCTATTCTGATGGGCAATGTAAAGGGTAGCCTTTGAGCTATTTGCTTCAAGCAATTGACTATAATCTCAACTCTTGAAAACAGGTCAATACTTTTTCACCAGTACCAAATATTAAACTCATAAACAAAAACATAGGAATTAACTGAATTCAATGAATATAGCATCATTTAAACAGCATAACTATAAATAGGCTATATAAACGATGTTTCAACGGATTTATAAACTGTTATTCGACTCTTTGTTGAACTGTGTAAGTTTAGTTACATATAAATACTAAAATAGCTTTTAATAAGCATGTTATTCAAACAAAATGAAACACTTGAAATAATGTTATTGTTTCAATTGAAGACATGGTTATTCAGCTTATATTTCAGCCAGATTTTTTATTCAGCCACAAAAGTCTTAATTCAGTTGTAATAATGCACATATGCTTATTTACTGCTTTCGTTTGTTTGTTGGGTTACTCCTGTGCATTTGAAGCACTGCTGGAAATATGCCAAGAAGCACAGCTTGAGTTACGTCCAAAATTCATTATCTCTGATTTCGAGAAAGCTGTCATAAACGTGATGAAAGAGATTTTTCCGGAAGCAGAATGTTATTTGTATTACTTTCATTTTGCGCAAAATTTGATTAGGCAGCTGAGCTTCCGGGGGTTGAAAACCATGTGCCAAAACCAATGATATGGACGTATACATTTCTGTTAAACGCCTACAAGTTAGTATAAATTAATCGTTGGGTGAGTTTCAACTAACGTTTTTTTTTTTGAAGGCGTTATCATTCCTACCACATTCAAGAATCCCAGGAGCATTTGAGAGCATCAAGGACGACATGCCAGTAATGCTGGCTGGCTTTCTTAAATACTTCAAAGCAACTTCTGTTTCAGGACGAAACAGCAACAGCAGGCCAATGTTTCATTCCGCCCTCTGGTCGAATCACAAGGCGATGAAGCAACAATTACCATTAACGACCAATGCGCTCGAAGCGTGGCATCGGCGGTGGACAGAGGTTGTTGGATGCAATCATTTATCTATTACCAGGATAATCATGGAATTGCGCAACGAGCAACAAGAAATTGACGGACGAATTTTCCGCATTTTACAGGGAAACGTTCCACAAGGATCACGGAACCATCTGGAAAAAATCAAAGAAATATGTTTGAAAAGTGACGTATCACCAACTTGAATTTTGTTGAAAGCATTGCTCTTCTGTTGGCGTCTAAGAAAAAGAGGACATAAACATATTTCCCTTTACTATTATTATTTTTTATTACTATCCCTTTTATTTTTATTTTATTAATTATAATTTATAATTTATAATTTTTATAATTATTATCATGATTATCTTCTTTTGAACTGAACTGCTATTTTGCAATAAAAATGAAATAAAACTGCCATGTAGTGCAATAAAAATTAAAAATAAGCAGATATTTATGAGTAAATTTCATTCCTCCTCGGGGCTAAACACAGAATACATCATTTCGCATTTTTAACAGTGCAAAAGTGGGCTGTATTTATGTTTTTTAACATGAAGATCCCATAAGCAGCTGTCAGTGCTCGCGTGAAACATGGTGTTAGATTCAAACATTAATCGATATTTTTCTTACACGCACATGCACAAGCACCAGCATAACAATGTCTAGTGTTCCTCTAACATTAAGATGATGCTAGCTTACGTAGGAAAACAGAAATTGTCGAGAATTTTTTGCTTACCTCATTGTTGACGAAATCAGATAGGTCGTTTTGAAAAAGTCGTCGAGAAATACTGTTTTCGTTTTTGAAGCTAGGCTAGAACCCGATATATTCCTGGTGCACTTAAAAACCGGAATATAGCAGTCGCGCCAATCGATTTTACTCCCGTTCTATGAATTCAAACAGTGGCGCATCTAGTGCGCTGTATAGCGCATCAGATGCGCCATACAGCGCACTAGATGCGCCATTGTTTGGACTTATGGAACGGGAGTAAAATCGATTGGCGCGACTGCTATATTCCGGTTTTCAACTGCACCAGGAATATGTTACAAATAAAGACAAACACACCGTCAGCACACACAAGTCGACCCAGTTTTGATACCTGATCCAGGTTGGAATTGAATAAAAAAAGTGTCAATCTTTTTGTATACACGCTCATTCGGATTTACCCAAAATTGAGTATCTTTTACCCATTTTCATAAAACAGGCCGAAACGTCAAACCATGAGCAAGGCGATTTATGAAAGTGGGTAAATCTCACTCTATTATTCATAAATCGGGTATATGTCTACTGTTTCTACAATGGACACATATTCATAGTTTTACAGGAAAAACAATGATCACAGTGAACAGCATCGAAGCTTCCGAAGGCTTCCGGAAAGTTAATGTAAAGATTTTCGCTTTGTTCCGGACTCAACTCGTTCGAAACCACATCGAAAAGATCGTTTGTGAATGCATCTATTGTGTGCAGTCGTCGTCGGTAAGTACCCGGGAATGCGTATTGGCCACGGCCGTAATCCAGGACCTATTCGTTTACAGGTGCCAGGATGAAAATTTTGACATGTCGCAGCTGATGGGCGACATAGTGAGGGTGTTAGATCAACGAAAGCTAACCAACCGCTTCCAACAGAGAACTGATCGGACTGATGGCTAAAGAATTCCCGGAATGTGTAAGCGTTGTGCACCAGCACCGGGTTCTGGAAACCGTGATGAGTGTTCCCAAGAATGAACTACTGATGGAGAGCTACTCTTCATTGATCTCGCGGTGGGTGCCGTGCAAGGATTGAGCTCCTATCTGGCCAACTCGCTCGCTATATGTATGAATATCATTAATGTATAGTAGTCGATTTATATGAAAGGAATAGACATGAAAAAGCTTATCAATAGTATCCAAGGGTATTTTTTCATTTTAATATTTTACCCAATTTTCATAAAAACTAAATTTTATAATATTGAGTAAAACTAACCAAAAATCAAATAAATAGTGGATTTACCCAAATTTGGGTATAGACCCGGTTACCCAATTTTGAGTAGTTCCAATTATTATGCTTTTGGGTTAGCTTTACTCACATTTGGGTAGATCCGAATGAGCGTGTAAGAAAGCCACGTCTGAACCCAATGACGTTTATACAAGGTCCGGGCCACCAGGCTTAACGGTATTCGTGAGATGGGGAAATGTATTGTGGTTTTTTTGTTTTTCCTCATTTTTTTTTTTTTTTAGGAGGGGGTGTTTGTTGTGGGGGGTGATAATCTTTTGTTTGTGGGGGGGGTTGTGGTGGTGGGGTGTGGGCGGCGGCCGCCTGGCAGTATGTTTTTTTTTTTTTTTTACAAAAAAAATGCCTGGGGGGGGCGGGGGGGAAATTGGTGTCTGAAGGGGAAAATTTGAATTTGCATTCTGCCCAGGAAGATCCCGGCCCAGTTTACTTTGCTGAAACTGGGTGGAAGACGTTCGTTCCGGAACTGAAAGTTACAGACAAGGATTTGCTTTATTGACGGATGTTGTAATAGGTCTGCAGCTGCAGTATTCTGTCAGGTTTGTACGTTGGAATTGTATTCGAAGGAACTGTATTATTGATTGAGTCATCCTATTCGACAGCACATACTGATCAAGCAGTTGCCGACACATATTCGTCTGCAGCTGTTCCAGCAGCAAAAATGTATAATCAACATTTTCGAACTATGCCAGAAGCTTTGCTAGGATGGCTTGCTGCAGCTCGGTCCCCATAGAATGAAGGAACGTGATCAAAAGTTTGTTATACATAAACAGGATCGCAGACTTATTGGATACTCAACAATCTACAATTGGGTACAACAGAATTGAGTATAGGGAATATCCTGTGAAGACATTTCCGGCGAAATTTGCGAAATGGGCAAATCTGCATTTGTAAACAAACATTTCAATGGAAATTTTCTGCAGAATAAACGCTTAGTTAAAAAAAAACTTAGACTAAATTTGGCTAGAGGAAGCCTTCTTTTACCTCATTGTGGTCTTAGTTTAAGAAAAGTTAGCTTCCATTCGTGAGAAATCGTCAATTTAAATGTTTGTTTGGAATTTCGCAAATTTCTCCGGATTTAGGCTCAATTGTATGGATGATTTGCATGGCTACTGTACAAAATCGCATTGAGTACCCGGCTTAATCGGTAGAGTGCTTCATTTGGAAAGGATATTTTGGTTCAGGAGCTACATGTCAAACCGGAGATTATGCAAGCTTGTAAAACTCGAACACCGGAACTAGCAATCGAGTTTGACGTTCCTCAGCTACCTCCGGAAGTTAATCGTAGTGCTGCAAGGATGGATACGTCCATGTTCGTTCATTTGAAGTCCAACTGGAGTAACGTGATGTATGCACCGGCAATCCAGAATCACCTGGCAAAATTAAAAGGACTGAAGATTGAAGAACTTGTATATCATGCCTCAAAGTTTATCATAGTTTAAATTTTTGCCGTAATTTTATTTACATATTGTTCATCAGTCAGAATCAATCAGCTGAGAGATTTGTTTTTCATTTGCACGGATTTTGAGCAAATGTGTAATTTGCTAATAGAAATCCGTAGATCAGAATATTTAATAAAATTCACAAGCATGTCCGCAGGATTCGATTGGAAGTAAGTAAGTTTTTGTCAGAATCAGATGTTTATTCCAATACAAAAAAGAAAGCGTTGATTCATCACCCATCCCAAAATACGGTTCAAATAAGATGGGACAAAAATGGTTGATAATACGGTACTGTCTTGGTCAAAACGGTACGTATGGTCTGCCTACGATTGTATCGCCACCGAGGTGTTTGTACTGACTCCCATCGAACCGCCGCTCCGGTAGTGGCTGCCAACCGGTCTTAAGAGGGTACAGGTTGTACAGCAGATCGTACAAAAGTGGAAATGTGAAAATAAAAATTTGTTAACATTGTAGTGAACAATTTTAGTGGATTTTAATTATATTACTTCTATTAATACAATTTGATTTTGATATTATAACTATTTTTTCTTTTTTTGTTTCATTGTGTGTCAAAAATATTTTTTCCCCTATTCTTGTTTACGTTCGTAGAGGAAACGTTCGAAAGAATGTCACATTCGTATTCCCGTTTTCGTTCGAACCGTTTCTAACCATTCGAACTTTCGAACATCGTTCGTTCGAACGAATTGCGCGATTCCCGTTTTCGTTTGTATCCGTTTTTTGGTCTGTCTCACAAACGTCACTCGTTAGTTGCGGATCTCGTAAACGAAATGAATTGTTTTATTGGAATGAAGTGTGGATTTCCCTATTTATGTGGATTTGACACAAAGTTACATCAGAATTTAGGATTTGAATTAAACTATCAGAGTAGGCCACTCAACCGGGAAGACTTAAGAAAATCCATAATTGAAACGAACAAAGTTAACCAAGCTTACATTACAGTTAACTTGATGATGGCAGTCGATTCTGCCCGGTCGATAGTCACCTGTAGGAGAATACCTGTGTTGAAATGTTTATGTATGTATGTATTTATCACTTGAAATTTTGATCCAGGAAAACCAGATAATTAATGCATTTCTGCTGGTCTTACTTATTCCGCAAAGGAGTTAATAGTTGAGAATAAACTTTTGACCTAAGCGTTTTGAAATCGATTAATTTGTTTCTTATGAATGTCAAGTTAGAAAAGTTAGAAACAGCAATGGACTTTACTCTCTGTAAGACTTGATCAAGCTTTGATTATTCTAATTCTGCCATTGTATGAAGGGTCAAAAACGTGTTGGGTGGATCGACAGGCAACATCACTTATACGTTTCCACAGAGATATAAGAATCTCCTTCCAACAACAAGATTGAACAATTGGTCAAAAGAGCAAGCTATCTAACATGAGGATGCCCCAATGGGCGGGGAGAAGAGCCCACCCTCTATTCACAAACTGTTAGCGAGGGGGATTCGGCATTCCCACTCTCCACATCCAGAGTGCTTCAATCGGGTGCCCTGATGGTCCCTCCCATTCCCATGAAATATTTATATAATAGTGTATATTTTTATGTTAATGAAAAATACTACAAGCATTCGTGTGTATTATATATTATCTTGATTCGGTTGATCCTAAAATTCAAGAAATAATAGTTCCTACAGATTCTTAAGGACTAAGGATTAGTAGTATGTCTTGGGGATTTTTTTTTAAATTCACTTAAAAATAACATAACGTGCAGATGATCTTTTTGGATTGTCAATTTGCATTACTTTTGACGTAGTACTACGTTTTTGTTTACAATACTGGGGTACAATTAAAAAAAAATCGCATTGCGACCGTCACGAAAAGTGGTCAGGTTCTGAGAATTAATATCTCAGTCATTTCTCAAAAGATTTTCAAAATGTTTACACCGATCGATCGAAAGTATTTCTACGCATCAATTTCAATACAGAACATTGTTGATTTCGGGATTCATAAATGTTAAACCTTGCCTGAAAAAGTATATTAACTCCTTCAGGCCTAAAGGGTCATATATGACCACAAAAGGATAATGGCTGTATAAAAGACTGAATAATAGTGTACACTGTCTTCGGCAAATTTGTTTTCCGTCACTTTTTCTATCTGGAAAATATAAAAAAAAACATGAGTTTAAGGCCGAGTTGACGACCTAGAACATCCTGAATATGAATAAGTTCAGAAAGAAAAAAATAAATGCATTATTAATAGTGTACAGCGTTGTTTTAGAATATTGTACATATGTATACGTATTCTCTAAATTCTCGTTGATAAACGTTTAACATTTTTGTATCTAACTGGGAGGTTATAGGTCATCCAAACTGTCCTTGAGTTCAGAACATAAGATCTTCAGTAGTATCTATAGCTCTTTGGGCTATACAAAGTTACGCTATGTATTCAACCATATTCAGTGAATATTTTCATACGGAAAAATAACATTATGACATAAACGGGAATAATCTAGGTCATCCAAACTGTCCTTGAGTTTAGAACATAAGATCTACAGTTGTAACAGTAGGTGTTTGAAGTGTGCAAAGGGACAAAATATTAAAAAATATTGATTGAATAGTGTGGAAGGCTAACATACATAATGCGACAATCGTGGGATATTATAGGTACTCCAAACTGTCCTAAAAATCAAAATATAAGATCTACAGTTCTAACAGTAGTTTTTTGAGCTATATATGGGTACCATATGTATTCAAATATATTCAATGAATCCAACCTTCCAATACTTATTATTTTAGGTAATCCAAAATGTCCTGGAGTTCAGAACTTGGAATCTACGGTAGTAGCAGTAGTTTTTTGGGCTATACAATGTTAAGTCACGTAATCAAGTAAATTTAGTGAATGTTTTCGAACGTAAAAATACACAAGTAGATAATTTTGAGATGATCTAGGTCATTCAAACTGTTTTGGCATTCAGAACTAAGGATATGACATGTTATAGGTCATCTGAACTATCCTTGAAATCTGAACAAACGACCTAGAGTTGTAACAAAAGCTTTCTAGGCTATGCAATGCTACGATGTGCATTAAAACATACTCATTGATCATTTTGGAAGAACAACAGACATTATGAGATAATCTTCGGATGTTCTAGGTTATCCAAAATCTCCTGGAATTCAACATTTAAAATCTACAGTTTTTTGGACTAAACAAAGTAACAATATGTATTCGACCAAAAAAAAAAAAAGAGTCTTTTGAAAGGTCAACCGATATAATGAGATATCTTGGGATGTTCTAGGTCATCAAACCTGCCCTTGAGTTCAGAATTGAGGATCTATAGTCGTAAAGTTAGCTATATAATCTATGAAAGGTGACGTTATGCATTCAAACACATTCAGTGAAGCTTCTGTAAGCTCATCAGTCATCATCAGACTATCTCGGGATGTTCAGGTTCATAAAAACTGACTTTGAGTTCAGAACTTAAGATATACGGTAGTAACCGTAGCTTCCTGGGCTATACAAAGCTACGATAAATATTCGAATATATTCAATGAATATTCTGAAACGTCCACAGACATCAAAGGATAACCTTGTTAGTTTTAGGTCCTCCAAACTGTCCTTCAAAACTTAAGGTCTACTTTTGTAACAATAGCTTTATGAGCTGTACAAAGTTATGTTAGTTTGTTTGGGATAGAATATCCCAAGATTATCTCATAATGACAGTTGGTCTTCCAGGACATTCATTGAATATGTTTGAATACATATCATAACATTGTATAGTGGATAAAGCTACTGTTACAACTGTAGATCTTAAATTCTGAACTCTTGGGCACTTTGGACTGCTCTCAAAAAAATAATATGTCCTAATTTTTCAATCATTTCCATGTTATTGAGCACCAAATCAATCAGAATTCACCAAATTGGTTGTATAAATTAGGCCTGAAAGGGTTAATTAAAAAAATGGCATTGTACCAGCTTAATGGCTTTTTAACCATGTTTCTTTCAACCAATCTTGAATACTAATAACACCACAATGTTGTACTTCTATCATGCAGTATGATTTGTTTCAGAAGTTGAACTTCAATTCACCAGAAATCTAGGGTTTTTATTCAGTAGGGCGAATCTGCAATTGAGAGACTCTCTTCGGGCTCGCTCTCTTTCATTCATAAACCAATCACCTTTACGTTTTTCATTCTACTATTTGTAGAGTATGCTTGCCAGCACTGTTGTGTTTCGATCTGTACTAAAGAGTCCCTCGAAAGTTTTATAATGGCGCTGTAATGAATGAAAGAGAGCGAGCCCGGAGAGAATCTCTCAATTGTAGATTCGCCCTAATGAAAAAAAAAACCCTAGAAATGTTCTCATTTAAAACAATTTTCGCTCAAATCTCAAGTACCACCAGATATGTCAGTGAAAACTTGATTATTTACATTGATATGACAACTCGAGTATCCGAGAAACGTCAAATCTAGCACTGCTCTATGATTCGAAATGTTTAGAAAAGTCAATGTGCATCGGGTAACACTAACACTATTTAATTTCGAAAAAGGATTCGTACGAACGGGGTCGAACGAAAACAAGAATACCTTTTTCGAACTCGTTCGTATAGAGTCGTTCGAACGAAGTATGAATACGGCCGTAAACAAGAATAAGGGTGATTACTAACTCCAACGTTATAAGAAGTTCATTGCCTTTGAAGAAAAAATATAAAATATGGGGGTTAGGTCTGACGAGAAAGGTCTATTAAAATTATATTGTCCGTCTTCTTGGGCTGCAGGACGGAATGAGTGTTTGGCAGCAAGCAATGCCACAAACTACGAAAAAATTTGGCCATTTTCTCGAGGAAGCGGCATTTCAAGCAACGCCATGTTAAGCCAGTGCCTGGTAGAGAGGATTTCGATTACGGAAGAAAAATTTCAATGACACGGTTCACAATTGAAATTTTTTGTCGATCTTCTTGGGCTGCAGGAGGGCCTGGGTGTTTAGCAGCACACCACCCTGTGGAATGGTCAAACGGGAGAAGTTGATTCAGCTCCTCGTCGTTGCGGACGGCTAGCTCTGATTAGTTGGCCTTCCAGAGCAGACGGTGAATGCGCTTGTCCTTACGGATGTACAGCGAGAACTGATGGTTGGACGTCACCAAATGTTTAATTATCGCTGGCACGGTAACTGTGGCAGTATGAACCAATCAGAGCGAGGAGCAAACATGATGTCATTTTCGACCAATAGCTTTGTGCGTTTAGACATTTTTCTTTTAAGTACTAAAATGTACCAATTAGTTTAAACAAATGTAATAAATTTAGTTATCAACAGGGATCCAGCTTTGATGTTCTACCTTTCGAATGAAATACTTATCATAAAATTTCAGTGGGCCAAAGAGGAGATATTATCGTTCAAAGTCTCCAAACGCGCGTAACGCTTGTGATTTCAAATTTTTTAGAACGGCGCCCCTATAAGGGAATAGAAAAGAGAGACGTAAGTCCTGCGTCAAAAATGTTTGTTTACGGGGGCGGATTCGCCAATTTCGCATATTTCTCCGGAAATATAAAATGTCGACCAATTGATGCATGGCGGTATATTTTATTACTAGAATTACCTACCTATGGAGAGCTTTTGACAAAAATGATTGTTTTTCCACTGAAATGCTGCGATGTTCGTTAGGTGGAAAATGAACTAGTTGCTAGAAGAGCGCTACAAATGTTGCCTCATTTGAGAAGATTTGTTGACGAAGTCAGGAGGCAGGAAGGAAGAAAGCTGAAGGAGATCATCCGAATTTCAAACGAAGCTTTTCATCGGTATTCCGATCAAAGGTGTTCGCTGTTGTGGTTGATGCGTTAGACGATAAGATGCTGGGACCAAAATTGATTTTTGTCATCATGTCTGCAGCAATGGTCGAGTTTACCTTGAATACACGAAGCCCAGCTCGTTTCATGGTTTGCTGAACGAACCAGGCGGAATACTTTGCCTTCAGAGCCGCGTCGCGAATCGAAAGGTTCGGATTACACTTGAAATAATCCAACTTCTTCCGGGCCTTCTCAGGGTCAGCTGTCTTCGATTTTCTTCCACTTCCAGCCCGCCGCTCGGTCGTCTTAAACTCGGTTCTTAAACGATTTTACCACCCGAGACACAGTTATATGGATGATTCCCAGTTGTCTTCCGATTCATCTCATGGTCGCAGTCGGATTTTCCATGACGGCGCGCAAAATTCTCCGGCGATTTTCTTCTTGTTTCGATGACATCTCAATAACCACTGAACCGATTGTTATGAAATTTTGCACATGTAAACAATTTACTCCAAACTAGTTATACCCAGATTTTTACCCATGGACAAAAAAGTTACACACGGATAAAAATGGTGCCTTTTTTCGGGAACAAGCCTTAAATGCTCCCAACGACCTTTTTTTTCGGAACACCAGACAGGACATTTTGATGAACAGCTCTCTCCAACTATTCATTTCCCTTTGTCTTTGATATCTACTGAAGGCTGCGTGGGTTCCCTTCGTCTTCTTAAGGTAGATACAAAATCCTCCCTATTTCCAACGGTTAAATGTGGCCAGGTGAGCAATCGAGGAGTGTCTTCGTGGAGATTATTGCGTGAAGAAACGTATCAGTAACTGAATCCATTTCATGCTGACATGCAATGTCTCCAACGAAGTTTTCCTCGCCGTAGCTCCATCCACGAGGTGTGCAAACGACAATGCTAATGCTAATTTATCGCTTTGAAACCAACCGATGATTCATCTCTTGAGAATTTTGCATTTTTAAAACTAGCACGTTTTCAAACCCAAATACCAAATTAGGTACTTTCTCTTGGGAAATGTTCGAACAATTTACCACTTTGGTGAACTTCGTGAATTACCAAAAACTTTCCCAACGCTTCTCCTAGGAATAACTAAAAATATCCTACTTACACTGGATATCACGGCCACCTTCCCGAGCACGTGCATCACATTGTACCACATGCCGATGTTGCGAACCCGCTGGGGAACCGCCCGTTTATAATACAGCAGGAACTTCTTGGCGTCCAGCCGCGTCTCGAACACGTTGTTCAGCAGCGCAAACAGCGGTCCCAGCGGGAAAGCCACCACAAAAATGGTGATGAATCCGTATTGAATTACTAAAATGATATTTATAGCATTACCCTCTCGGTTCCTCCATCGATCATCACCCCAATACTTACTCATCTTCAGATACTCCTCGAACAAGCTACGGTCACTCCAGCTGATCAGCGTATAATCTTTGGTCCACTGGTTGCAGCAAATGAGCTTCTCTCCGCTCTCCGAATCTTCCACCTCGATGCCTAGCACACTTCTAAACTCCCGGAACTTTTGCATCAAGAACGGAACCAAAATCTCCAGGATCAACGAAATCAGCTGCTTGCCGATCATGATGATGGCCAGCTGAATGCACAGTTCCATCAGGCAACCACCCGGGCTGCATTCCTCCTGTCGCAAGGTCAGTATCCGGTTGTACTTGGCCGGATAACCGGGGAATTTACCCTTCACGAAGGCGATGTAGAATATCGAGCTGTAGTAGTTGATGAACTGGAAGAGGTAGATCTTGAGGTTCAGGCTTTCGTTGTACTCGCTCTGCGTCCGGCGGTACTCGATGTCGGTCATGTAAACGGCCACATAGTCGTACGCGAAGTTCAGAATGGTCGAAACGATCAAGTTGATGACGGCTGCCGTTGCGGGCAGAAGGAGCAGCTTGGTCGATACGGCATTCGGGTCGCCGTATATGTTTCGAGATGTCATCAGGGACATTCGGTAGATCACGATACCGAAGACGGCCGCGATTGCGAGGGTTATCTGGAAAAAGCGGATGCAAGGAATTAGATCTTCACAGATCGGAGATTTCGAATTTGGAATACTCACGAACAGAAATATCACGGAGTAGCTGTACAGGTAGCTGGGCAACTTTTTCGTCCAGAACGGTGGTGACGGTTCCTGTGTTCCGGTAATGATATTGAATACCGTCTTCTTGCTGTCCCTGAGTCGGGATAGATACTGTGGCCGCGGTGGTTCCGCCAGCGAGCAGTAATCCGTTACGCCCCATCGGTGCTGAATGGCGGACGAGTATCGTTTCCACATTTCCAGGTAGAGAGTTGCTGAAATCAACGAGGTTAAAGTGTTGGTCCCTAAAACAAAATGTCATCCAACTTACCCCAAATCGACATGAACACCGCAAACACGATCGTAAAGTTATTGTCGAATATGTGCGCTATCTGGGAAATTGAGCACGTATCGCTCAGCTGCCAATAGTCGCACTTGGCATCGCACTGGGGACACATGATCGTGTTGTTGTCATTGCAGATATCCTGACTAATTCGGTTGTTCCGGTACGTCAGCAGACCGAAGAAGAAGCACAGCAGCCCCACAATCGAGGCCCAGATCAGCATGTGCGTGTAGAATCCAAGCCAAGCGAAATACATTGCTACTTTCACGCCGAAGTATTCCTTTATATGGTCCAAGGGTTGGTGCTTGATCCACCGGACAACGGAAGCCCATTCCTGCAGCAGCAACGTCCGCTGACACTCGATCTCCGGCATATCCGTATTACCGTCGTGCAGGGGATACGCATCAAGGTATACTCCATCATTCAGCAGCTTCCTCAAGCCGATATCGTACTTGTTCTCCTCGCCGACGCTAAAGTACGTCCTCTCCAGGATGAAGTGCGCCACCGCAATCCGGATGCTCGGAGTGAAAAACTCCGGCTGACTGTCGTCAAACAGATACGCCTTATCGCGCGTATACTCGTGCTGTAGCTGATATTCCTTCTTCCGGAACTTGTCCCGATCGATGATGACAAAGTTGAACAGCGGTCTCCGGAAGAACCTGACCAGCGTACTGCTCAGGCTGAAGTCCGGAGATATGATGTTCTCCTGACCCTTCAGCTTCACGATCGGCATCTTCATGCGCATGATTTCGCAGTACCGCGAGACCACCTCCTGCGGGACATGGATCTTGATGAAGTGAATCCGCTGCGAGCATTCCGGTTCGATTTCCAGTCCCTCGGCCTGCAGGTTCTGCTGGAAGGTGGCACGCTTTCGGGCCATCTCATCGCTCTGGTTCTGGCCGTTGTAGGCCAGCACGTAGTCCACCACCCGTTTGCCGTCCTGGAAGCGGTTCCATGTCTATGGGGAGGGGTGTGAAGGAGGGAAGGTTATTGAGATATGCGCTTTTTTTTTCTTTGACAGTTGTGTTGAACGTGGTGTGATGTTAGTGCAACTACAATGTACAGGATTTAGTGTCACGTGTGAGAGTGTTAGCCCTAGACTTTGTTACATATTCGGCTGTACAGACCGGTTGTCGATGTGATTTGAGCCACGGAATTTGAGGTTAGTTTTCGTTCGCTAAAAGACTCAAGCCAGTTTGTTATTTGGGAATTGATTGATTAAAAAGTAGGATTGTTCTTGCCATAAGAACAAGATGACGAGCGAAATCTTATGTGAAAAAGCTTGTGGACGATGAAGGTTTTTGATGCTGATTTGGAAATCATGTTTGAGTCATCCGTTTGTTCATATTCAGCAGCGCAGTCTGCGCTCTTTGTTGTTATTGTCGGTGGTAGAACAAAGTTCGGATAGTAATAGTAATAGTAATAGGCCTAACTTTATGAAAGTGAAAAGTGAACCAAGGGCAAATGTGGATATGTTGTATAGACAAGCGCACGGAACGCGGTGAATTTGATTTCATGCACTATCGAAAATTCGGCAGAAGAGCGGAATTTGATTCAATATTCATAAAGCGCTCTCCCATAGAATGTTTGTCAACGCATGAACTCAAATTCACCATTGTTTCATTGATCTATTCATCGAGTTCAAAAATAGAGAAAGTATGGGTTGTGTCATAATGAACCCGAACAACTCAACTCTTCATTATGCTGATGAACAGATAGGGGAAGGTGCTCTAATGTGGGTATATCTAGGAAAAATCTAGGATCTAGGAAAACAGTGCATCCTACCAGCACTACCTGAAAATACTGTGGCTCATCCGTACCGTGAGTTGCTGGGGAGCCTTATGTAAGTGTTCGACCCGACATATGCTATGCTATGTGTGCGTATTCGTGATTTATCCCACGCGCAACTGTCACAAAAAAAAAAAAACATTTCAATAGCCTTGGGAGTGTCCCGATAGACCGTGTAACGGGTCTTAGACCAAGAAAAGGAAGGACAACTATCCGCGGAGGTGGCCAAAGGTCGTCCGCAGGGGTTATCGCTGCCATCAAAACAAAGATTCGGGCGAATCCAGTGCGTTCAATGAAGAAAATGGCGGAGGAACACGGGATCAGCGACCTTACGGCACGGAAGATCGTAAAGGAAGATTGCGGGGCGAAATCGAGGGCACGAAAAAAAAACTCTCATGATTACCAACCGCATCCGGAAGCTACGAGTCGAGTGATGTAAGAAAATCTTGAACTTCCTCAAGCGCAAAAAATCTGGTAAATTGGTCACCGACGAGAGTAGGTTAACCGTCGATCCCGTATCAAATTCCAGAACCGATCGCTATATTAGTTCTCTCCCGGTAAAAGACGTGGCCAATGAGCATGAAAACGTGTATCTGACCAAGCATCCCGCTAGCGTTCTGGTGTTTGGATTGGTGGCTTCCGATGGCAAAAAAACTGAACCCGGTGTTCATTCCAGAAGACGACAAAGTAAACACGGAGGTCTATCGCGGAATTTTAAGTAAGTATGTTTTCCGGTGGATCAAAGACCCTAAGCCAAATGTTGTATTTCAACAAGATAGGACTCTGTGCCAAACCTCAAACCGCACTCAGAAATTGTTTATAGGAACGTCTGCCGTTCTGGGCGCAGGTTATGTGGCCGTCATTCAGCCCCGACCTTTATCCGCTGCATTCCTTAGTATGGCGCGTCATGAAGGCGTCAAGGTATGTTTAAAACGCCACCCGAGTACTGCAAGCCCCAGACAAACATTGACCGGTACCTGGAGAGAAATGGATCCAGGCTACATTATTAGGAGCTGCCGTGCGTTCCGGGAGCTTATGAAGGCCGTGATTGCAGCAAATGGAAACTCAATCGATGATTAAGTTTAAGTCTATCAGAAACATCCCCCTTTTGATCAAAACCGAAATTTTTGAGAACTTTTTTTTAATTTTGACATTTCTCAATGGTGGATGAGACCGATTGAAGCTGCCTCCGGGTAGTCGGAAGAAGTGAGTTTGCTGTGCAGATATTTTAAAGGTTTCTATGGTAATAGCTTGTGAGAAAATGTTGTTTTAGTTGAAAGTGATGGTTAGGTTGTGAGGATTGTGAAATAACTGTTATTAACAGTAAATTTTTCGAGTGGACTAGTAAAAAGTGAAAAGTGAAATTAGATTTCCAACCCTAAAAATGACGTAGGGGGACATGTGCTAAATGAACAGGAGTGGTAATATGAACCGGTGCTTAATTTACAGCATTTATTTTTATAAATTAAATCAATCAGTACCCCAACCTCTCTTTGAGGCGTAAAAAGTTGTTACAGCGATTCTGGGCTCTGATAAACTGTCAAACGACGAAAATAATAAACAAAACAAACACCACGCTTCCTGTTTCTACGCGGTGATGTTAAATTAGACCCTGGTAAATTAATGTTTTTTGCTGTGTAAAAGTAATGCTTTAACTGTACCGTTCTGAAAAGCAGTAATTCATCTCGTTTCTCAGCAATTACTAGCAAAGATAAGTAGCTACTTGTACACTGTTTTTTATGTTAAAATAGTTAGTAATTTTTAGTTGAAAGCTCTGTGGGGATGAAATTAACACCCGGTGCTGGTGGTAAAATGAACAGTGAACATTTTCATTTTGCGCAACGGCAAACCTGGACCGATGAGCTGCGGCAGAGGATTCGGCTCGAAGAAAATGGTTTTCACGCCAGAACAAAAACAGGAGCTGACTAACCATATTCTCGATCTGGAGGCAAGGTTTTACGGAGTGAACAGGAAAGACGTACGCAAACTTGCAGAGCTGAACGGCCTTCCGCACAGCTACAACCGGAAGACAAAACTGGCTGGCACCTTCTGGCTACCGGGATATCTCAGGCGGAATCCAACCGTATCATTCCGGAAACCAGAAGCAACATCTGCCGCAAGAGCTAGAGGCTTCAAAAACCGTCAGTAAATACGTTTTATGACATTCTTTGCCACTATTTGGCCATCTCGCATATTCAATGCCGATGGGAATGAGCACGGTAAATATTCCATTTACTATTTTCACCTACATTTACTAAAAAAAAACATGTGGAACACATTCCAGGTCCCCACCAAGAAACTGAAAATTGCTGCCAGGAAAGGAAAAAAGCAGGTTGGATCCATAACCTCTGGAGAGCGAGGAGTACTGACGTCATTACGTCACTTTTCCCCGGGTGCGCATGCACGACGCATTGAAGAAAGGGGCGCTCAACGGGATCAAATTCATCTGCAACCCTTCCGGCTGTATGACTTGCGAGTCTTTTCTGGATTACTTCAGCCTTTGTATTGACCCAAGTCGGAAAATAAACCTGCTTTGCTGATTATTGATGGCCACAGCTCACACACGAACAACTTTGGTTTAACTCGGGAGGCTCGTGCAAATTTCGGAACGGTGATCGCGCTGCCACCACACTGCAGCAACAAGTTGCAGCCACTGGATGTGGCCTTTGTGGCGCCCTTTAAAAGCTACTATGCCAATGCTTCTGAAGATTTCATGCGCAGAAATCCTGGAAAAACTATCGGGCTGTACGACGTCTCGGAGTTGCTGGTCGTGGCATTTCCGCAAGCCGCTTCGGTAGCTGTGGCTTTGAACGGCTTTCGTAAGACTGGCATTGGGCCATTTAGCAGAAATGTGTTCAGCGATGAAGACTTTGCACCTCCGAAATGACCGAACAGCCACCGTAACGTTGATCGCTATTACTAATCCGATGGTGGTCGATGGAGCAAATTTCTTTGCCGAACGATATCGTTCTTCCTGAATCTGGCGAGCTTCCTGGAGATGTTCTCGTGCCTGACGTGAACCGGATCTATCAGATTGAGCCACCTTCAGAAGCTGCCCCAAACTTCTCGCTCAATATTTCGTTGGTGGAGCCACCTTCCGGATCCTCTCCCAACTAGTCGTTCAATATCTCCCCGATTTGAATTCTACCGCTGCCTAAGATGGCAGCTCCGAGAGCCTCAAAGCGGAAGCGGAAGTCCGAACAAGCAGTTGAGATTACCGGGGACAGCGTCGGAAGTATCAAAAACGATCAAAGCGATCAAAAAAGGACGAAAACCAGCGAAAAAACGAGGCAAGGTGCAAAAACAGGATGAAGAATGTGAAGAAGTATTGTGCGATTGATTTGGTGCTATGTTTTCGGACTCAAACGACGGTCAAGGATGGGAGAAATGCATTTGCTGCTTGATGTGGTTCCACGCTGAATGTAGTGCGAACGAGGATGATTTCAAATGCCGATTCTGCAATTCTCGGGTTTTTTTCATTAGGGCGAATCTAACATTGAGAGATTCTCTTCGGGCTCACTCTATTTTCATTTATTTCGCCAACTTTCGAGGGATTCTTTAGTACAGATCGAAACACAACTGTGCTGGTTAAAGCTATGTCCATTTAGAATTCGGAAAAATAAAATCATCTGTATCTTGGTAACGGATTGACGTACAAATAAGTTTAATACATCAAAACAAAGGTAATTCACTGTACTTTAAGGAAAAAATATCAATACAAATCATTTCTCTTCGTTTCTAATGAAAATTCATACTTTCTTCTTTATTGCTCCCATCAAACGCTGCACACCTCCGGAGTCAACTTCCTTGGCACATTTGTTGCACATTTTGGTCATCTGAGTCGCGTCCAAGCCGTTTTTTCACTTTTCTTAAGCTTCCGCTTCATTATTGCCCCAAATCTGGGCAATCTGGGCCGGAACTGCGGGCAGTTGGGTGGATTTATATTATCATCGCGGTGCCACTGGATGACTTCCCGGCTGTAGTGGCAACTCGCCAAATCTGGCCAAAACTTCACGGGACCTTTATGGGCTTTAATGAAAGGTAGTACGCGGTTTTTGAGGCATTCTTCCTTGTACAGCTTCGAGTCCATCGTCTTATTCGTCACGAACACTTTGGTCTTTGCTCCGCAGCTGCATATCCTTTGCCAAATCATCAGTTTTTTGGCAAATTTGTCCATAAAAGCAAACTTAAACTTCGCAGGAACATCTCCTCGTGCCGTCGCCATGTAGAATTTTTGACCAGGAAGCTGTCCGAAATCCATTTTGACGTAGGTTTCATCGTCGATGAGCAGGCATCCTTGGTACTTCGTCAAAACCTGCTGGTACAATTTCCGAGCTCGAGTTTTGGTGACGAAACATTGCTTCAACGTTCTGTTTGGTTGCTTGCTGGCTCGATAAGAACGATATCCTGCTCGCAAACGAATTCTTCGAACGGTACTGCGAGCAGCAGCGTATTTTTGTGCGATTTCATTATCTGATAGTCCAGGGTTTGCTCTGACGGTTCTCAACACCTTCTGGTTCAGCTTGCGGTAATATGTTCCACTACGAGGCTTACCTTGAGGCACTCGATCCACGTTCTTTCGCTCCCTGAAACGTTTGAGCACATCATACATGGTTGATTTGGCAATTTTCAACGTTTTTGCGATTTTTATTGCGGACCACGTTGGATTATCAACGTGGGTGTGCAGAATTTTTTCTCTCCTCTCGGCTTCCATCTGGAATAACTTTTGACTCACTGCACGAAACACCGTGAAATTTATACCACAGAAAGTGGGCGCCTAGGTAAACAAACCGCTGTAAAAGAATTCTTGCAGCGGTCACTTTCCGTGCCACTGCAACACAATAAGTGATTCCGAATTCTAACAGGACAGAACTTTAGCATACTCTGCATATAGTAGAATGAAAAACGTAAAGGTGATTGGAATATGAATGAAAGAGAATGCAATCAAAGAGAGTCTCTCAATGTTAGATTCGCTCTGATGAAAAAAAACCCTAAATTTTTTAAAAAATATTCTGTTTTTTTTTTTTTTGTGTTTTTTGGGGTGTTTAAAAAAAATAATAAAAAATTCTTTATGTTTTCTTTTTTCCACCTCTTCCCCCGCGGTGTTTTTTTGGGGAGCGGGGGAAGAAGGGGTGGGGGGGGGAGGGGGGGGTGAAGTCGCCTTGTTTATGTGATAGAGGGGGGAGAAATATGAACCTCTTATCTCCTGGAACGAACGCGGGAGGACAAGAAGAGACGGTTTGTTTTGGGATTTACAGATAAGTACAATTTTGTTTCTCATTCTTTGGTTTAGTGATAACATGCGTATGAATATCATTTCACATAGGGAATCAATGTCAGTTATTGTGCATGTTGCACCAATTTGGATTTCTGTGCGAAAAATAATTGCATACTTGTATTTTCGCACAGGCCAGAAACTTCAAAAATCGACTCAAGCAGTAACAGCTTTAGAATAGTACTAACAAGGCACTCTAATGGATTTGACGCCTAAGAAAATTAAGTAAGCTCAATATTTAACTTTTGTTGTCAGTGTGAACATATTGCTGTGTACTTTTTGTTAGCGTAGTGGTCTAAACAGATCAGCAATACATACTGGCTACAACCGTTACACCGTAAGTATAGCATTTTAGACTGCACTACACGAGAGTTTTGGCACTGTTACATTCAACATTTCAAATGATGAAATATTTCTAATATTGGTTTGAAAGCTTACATTTTCTACATCGTAACGCTCGGTCTGTATTAGTTTTGTTTTGGTTTGCCAAAATATCAGTAAAGCCTTACGAAAAACATAGTCCTATTGGAAAGAAAAATTTCTGAATTTAGAAGTTTCGCCTGTTTTGTTTTGATTTTCTTTCTCGAAATTGCGAAGCTATGCTCTTAGTGAATGCTACACAATATTATCGTCTGAGCTGAAGCCCGGAAAACGATTTTTGTTGTAAAATGTGTCTCACAATAGGTGTCACCTTTTTTCAGTCTTGGTTTATTTCAGCTGGGTAATCTGGCCGTAAATTGGGCAAACAATTTTAAATGTCCCCTGTTTCAATTAACAGGCTCCTCAGACATGATCTGGAATGCAGGCCGCACAAAAAACAACGGGTTCACGGGTTGACGGAGCGTCAAAAGCAAGCCAGGGTCCAAAGAAGCAGAAATCTTTTGGTTCGGCACGGTGACTGCGAGTTTTTATTTTCGGATGAAAAGCTCTTCCTCCTTCAGGACAGTCATCATCAAAAAAATGATCGAGTGTATGGAAAAAGTCTTGCCAATATTTCAAGAGATAAACTAGCTGTAGAACGCTATCAGAACGTATCGAATATCATGGTATGGGGCGCCGTTTCACGAAAAGGAAAATTAGGTCTTCTTTTCATAGAACCTAACGTAAAAATCAACACTGAATATTACATCGAGCAGGTTTTGAAGAACCATCTGCTTACTCATGCTTCAAAGCTGTATGGGAATACACCATATTGTTTCCAACAGGACTCAGCTCCAGCTCACAAGGCAAAGAAGACACAAGCGTGGTGCGCGGAAAATTTGCCCGATATCATCACAAGCGAAGTATGGCCTGCATCTTCACTCGATCTCAACCCACTTCACTACTTTGTTTGGGGTTATATGCTTCAACAGGGGTAGGGCCTATACGAAAGGGCTTACTTTAGATCGATTCAAGAATGGGTTTACAAAGCTTTTACGGTGGGTTTACAAGGCGTTTGCGCAAACCTATCAAGGAAAAGGGCGAGAGATTCGAATTGAATTAATTTGGTTTATTTCTATAAAATGTGTCTTTCAAAAGAAAAATAAATGCTATGATTTGATTAATTTGTTTTGCTGTAATCCCATTTCGTTTTAGTGACACTTATTGTGAGACACCCTGTATACGATTGCATACTATCGCATCTGGTGCGCTTTGTGGCGTATTTAAGACGCTATAAAGCGCACAGGATGTGTAACCATCTAGACTTGTGAAACGAGAGGGAAATCGTTTTGTGATTATGTTCTTGTGCAATTTTGAACTGCAACGAGAATAACCTTTTGCATCAATATAATATATCAACACATAATGAAACATTATGAAACAGTTTTTGTACATTTTTTCGATAGCGGGCGCAAACAATCTGTTGATTATATTTGAAGGGAGAGTTTTTAGTCGAACGAAGTGGGGCTTCGGGAAAAAAATGCGGGAGTGGAATTATGTCTGAAAAGTATGTCATAGGTGAAATGAGACACTCTAGTGAAACTATTGACGAATTTCACGCCAACTCGTCCTAGTGATTGGCAGCACCCTCTCAGAATCCAATGAAACTGTGTGGGTGTGTAGACTATATCTTTTCAAGCAACTTTGCATACTTTGTTTTTTCAAAATTTATTTAGACTACCATTTGAAAAGGGCTTATGTTTTTTGATCGATTTTTTTAAATCAACATAACTCAAAAAGGAAAAGACTTATAAAAAAGTAATGTATGGGTGACTTTTAGAAAATCGTCCAAACTTTTATGACAAAAATTGTAAAAATTGTTAAATCGATTCTTACACGGTAAAAAAAAATATTTTAAAATTTAAAGTCGATTTACAAAAAATGGCTATCATAGAATTGGACGAATTTTTTTTTTTCGAAAAAAGGCAATATAATTGTCTAAACGTTCGCCATACATTGCAAGATGGGCACTTTTAAGGAAAAAAAGTTTTTCTTACAACACATTTTTCATGTCAACATAATTCAAAAAGGAAAAGACTTACAAAAAAGTGATGTATGGGTGACTTTTGGAAAATTGTCTTAGCTTTTATGAAAAAATTGTAAAAATTATAAAATCGATTCTTACACGCTAATTAAAATATTTTAAAATTTAAAGTCAATTTGCAAAATATGGCTATCTTAGAATTGAACAAATTTTTTTTTAAATATAGGCGATATAATTGTCTAAAAGTTCGCCATACATCGCGAGTTGGGAACTTTTAAGGAAAAAAAAAATTCTAACAAACAAATTTGCATGTCCAATTTTTACCGTGTATCGCGTCAACTTTTCTTATAATTTGGTCCTAAAACCTCACAGAAGCCAATTAAATTTAATTTTAATGACAATTTGGATTTTTAAGGGTCTTTAAATGTTTGAAAAATCAAGGCTACTATTTGGAAAGGGCTGGAAAACAAAAGCTTCATCATAATATCTGAAGTATTGACCCATGACTCAATAGCAGTTCAGTTGCTTATATCATTGCTAGATTTCATTAAACAAAATTCAATATATTGTTCAAAAATTATTTTCATGTCAGATTGAGCAGCGGTCCATTATAAGAACAAAAAGAACTTTGCCAGCGTGTGCAATTTCAAGTCCATGTATGGATTGGAACGTCTTATGGGAAAGTTCCATGTGATGCTATTGGTGGTAATCTCAAGCGAATGGCAAAGAGAGTAAGCCTTGCTCAAGATTATGGAAACACGTCAAAACTCCTCGAGAACTATATGACTGGTCAGTTGAAGAGTCAAATAAAAGTATTACAAAACTGAATTTCTGCTTCATATCAGCTGAACAGTATGCAAAAACGTCAGAAGAACTTGAGGAGTTCTATAGCCACGTAAAGACAATACCTGTAAAACAGATTCATTGCTTTGTACCTATTTCAGCTAAAAGGTTTTCTGATTCAATGGATAATCCAAAGAAATGTACTTTGTTTGTGAGAGATTTATAAATTAAATATATGAAGCTGTGTTAATTACTAATACGTGACAAATGTACACATAAAAAATAAATAAAATAAAACCCTTACCAAGCAAAAACCTTGGACATAAACAGTATTTCGAAAATTCATATCATGTCATATTTGAATGGTCTTTAAATGGATATGCATCAACCATTTAAAGACGACTCAAATATGCTTTTTTTTTAGATTTATCAACCCCCCTCTATCACAATTTTTCCCATACCTTTTACACGTACTGTAACAAATCTTGACCTTCCTTCCAGCTCCCTCCCCCCCCCCAAAGATATTCGAAGCCATATTTGAATCGCCCCTAAAAATAGAAATATCCGAACAGGCAGTTATGAATGACTTGTACTTAAACGTACACTTTTGGTTCTGTTTTACTGATGTAAAGGGAAATTTAATGTTGTTGACCTTTTTCAAATGTTAGTCTAGATGATTATTGTTTTCTACCAAATGTTCAATACATTCAATTCTTTATGACTGCTAAATTTTATTGGATCCTATAGGGGTGTTGAAGACCATAACTAGACGAGTTTTCGTGATAAGGAGTGTATCGAAAATAAGCTATCCACAAACTTTCTTTCAAATTATGTTGAAAACCGATATTTTATTCATACAAAAAATTTATCCTTTACTGTACGAAGTTTAACACATAACGAAGACCGGATGAAATTTAAGTTATTCCTTCACGAATTTTCGAACTTTGGATCGAATGCTCTTCATCAAGTTCTGGATATGTGTTGCATCGCATTTTTTGGACGCTTGAGCCCAAATTTTTTTGAACTCCTGCATGTTCCCAGCTGCCTTACCAGTCTTCATGAAGACCCTCTTCACGATTGCCCAGTAACGTTCGATGGGTCGAAGCTGAGGGCAATTTGGTGGATTGATATTTTTCTCAACGAAATCTATACCCTTTTCCGCAAGCCGCAATTGAGAGTGGTTTTGGCATAGTGAGCCGACGCTAAATCCGGCCAAAACAGTGGAGGTGTACTATGCTTCTTATATAAAGGCAACAATCTCTTCTGGAGACACTCAGATCGATAGATTTCCGCATTTATAGTTCCGGTAGTGTAAAAAATGGTTGACTTCAAACCACAGGAACATATTGCTTGCCATACCAGTACCTTTCGACCGAATTTCTCCACTTGAATCGACCTGTCCGCATCGCTCACATCCTCCCCAACGACGGCAGTAAAGTATTGTGGACCTGGAAGGGTTTTTGAGTCCTCCTTTACATAGGTCTCATCGTCCATCAAAACGCATGCATCCGGACGCTGCAAAAGACGCGAATACAATTTCCGGGCCCTTGTTGCTGCTCGCTTCTTCTGTTCTGCACTTTGTTTCGAGATTTTCTGCTTCTTGTAGGTCTTCAGGTGGTTTCGCCTCTTGATACGCTGGATCATTCCGACACTCGTTCCTGCTTTTTTGGCCAAATCACGTATTGACATTGATTTGTTCTTCATGATTAAAGATACCACTTTCTGCTCCAGTTTCGGGTTGGAAGAACCGGGTTTTCTGCCTCTTCCTGGTAGCTCATCCAAAGAATAGTGTTCCCCAAACTTATTAATTATGGTTTTAACACTCGCATGATGAATTCCAAACCGCTTCGCCAATTTTCGCATAGTAATACCCTTCTCACTTAGCCATGTGTCCAGAACCTTAATTTTCACTTCCTTTTCAATACGGGACATTTTGAAAACGCAGAATTTGAACCGCACAAACAAGTAAACAAATGAAAGCTGACAGTCAAACGCACAGCATGCAGTGTTCAGAGCATAAAAAACCATCCCAAATACATGCGTACAACGCAAATGTATGTGGATAGCTTATATTCGATACACTCCTTACACGGTAAAAATAGGACATGAAAAAGTTGTTGTGAGAAAAAAAAATTTCCTTGAAAGTGCCCATCTTGCAATGTATGGCGAACTTTTAGACAATTATATTGCCTACACGGTAAAAAAAAAAACGTCACGCCTAATACAACTGTTCTCGCACTTGACTCTATTTGTCAAGCCGCACTACTAATTGAAGTGATATAGCGTTGATGTTCAAGTGTCTTTCTGTGTGCAATAAAACGATTTGCTATTAAATGGTGTTCAATGGATATCATGTTAAAATTAGGAAACATAAATTTTTAATTAGCACCACTGTTTCCATCCATTGAATTTGAGATGTTTCGCCTTTCTTTACAACTGTCAAAACACGCATGCAATCAAAACTCGTGGAGATGGAGCAAATAAACACTCAGGTGAAAAGTGACCATCCGAGCGGTAATCAAACATTCCCACCACATATTATTCGTATTCTAGAACGTGAGTATTTAAAAGTTTTTACTGTACAGTAGAAATCAGTGAATTTTTATTTCTTTTCAGGTCACGAAATTTATCAAGCCAACACAGTTGCAGCTACCAACCTGTTAATTAAATTGGGTATTGCGATGGTGGAGACTGCGGATCAAATTATTATTGCTTACAACCAGCGCAAACATTTTTTGCGTCATACACAGGACGAATTGATGAACGGATTCTTGAAGAAAATCATACATCAGGCTTAGCGTCAGGTTTGATAACAGATATAATTCGCCTGAAATAAGACGTTCTGCAATCCGGTTCCGGTCTCTCGCAATCAACCTTGCATGATGCAACTCCACTTCAACAACACCATAAGTTAGTTTTCTTGAACAGGAACAACAGTCCAGTGTGAGAAGCTGAGTGGCTAGTGGAATCTCCAAATGTGTCTGAGTATTGTTTGTGATGTAATAGTTGTGTTGATGCCAAAACAACAAATGATAACACTAATAAAGGGTGTCCACGATGAAATTGCCACACACAAAATTGATTCGCAAAATTCGAGTTTTCATCCGATTGCCATCAAATTTTCAGGGATTGAGAAATAACTATTAAACTTCATTTTACCATTTTACTCGTATTTTATTTACAGTCCATACGCAAATGCCCGCACCTTGGCCTTAACCCCGGCCATAAGATTCTGCACAACCTGTGAATCAACCGTTTTTTGCATGTAAACCCATACTTTCTTCAGTTCCTCGACTGTCTTCACTACCTTAGGTCGTTTAAGAAGGTGCTGCTTCATAATCGCCCAGTACTTCTCGATGGGGCGGAGCTCCGGAGTGTTGGGAGGGTTGAACATTTTCGGCACGAAATTGACCTTATTGTCCGCATACCACTTCAGCACGTCCTTGGAGTAGTGGCATGAGGCCAAATCCGGCCAGAAGATTGTTGGGACGTTGTGGGCCTTCAGGAGAGGAAGCAGCCGCTTCTGGAGGCACTCTTTTATGTACACCTGTCCGTTCATCGTGTCCTGGGTCACGAAAGGTGCACTCCGCTTCCCGCACGTGCAGATGGCTTGCCAAACCAGGAATTTCTTCGCAAATTTGGACATCTTCTGAGTGCGGACATGCTCCGGAACGCTGAACTTATCCTTGGCCGTGAAAAACAGGTTGCCGGGGATCTGTTTGAAGTCGGCCTTCACATATGTTTCGTCGTCCATGATGCAGCATTCAACTTTCGTCAGCATGTTGAGGTACAACTTCCTGGCACGGGTTTTGGCGGACTTGTTCTGCTTCTCGTCGCGATTAGGGGCCTTTTGTACCTTGAACGTTCGAAGCCCAGCCTTAGTTTTGGCCTTCTGGACAAAACTTCGGCTTAGGTGCAGCTTCTTAGCCACATCCCGAACGGAGGCGTTCGGATTTCGGTTGAAGGCCCCAACTACGCGGTTGTGATTTTTGGTGTTGTACGGAATACTTTTTCCTTCACTTCTGGGCTTCCGATCGGTGGTCAACCGTTCCTCGAACCGCTTAATCACTCGCGACACCGTGGAATTCGCGATTCCCAACGTTTTAGCGATGGAACGATGCGAGAGATCCTTGTTCTCGTGATGAATGCGCAAGATTTTATCACGCACGAGCTGTTCTTTCGACTCCATTTCCGCGAGTTTTGATCACAGGACTTTAAAACTTGCAGGATGTAAATAAAATGCACTATGAACTAAATCCACCCAAATTTTCATTAAATTCTACCCAACGGTTAAAAAGTTAGAGCAATTTCATAGTGTGGCAATTTCATCGTGGACACCCTTTATGATATAATAACTAGATAAATAGATTCATTCTGTAGCGTGAACACAGCATAACAAAAGAAACACAACAAAAACGCAAAACTCCAGGTTTATTTAGTTCTATCTAAAATTATAGATTACTATTATTGCATTGAACATTAAAACAGCTAGATAAAACTATGCAGACTGAAGTGATATGATGTTGATTTTATCGTGCTGTGATATGATCTCTTGTGAGGGATTTGCACTTCGTATTGTTATGCTTATCAAGTAGTACGATTTCAACAGGAAATCTTTTTACTTCATCGTGATTATTTTTCACCGTGTATTAAAAAAAATTTCGTCCAATTCTACGATAGTCATTTTTTGCAAATTGACTTTAAATTTTAAAATATTTTTTTTTAGTGTGAAAGAATCGATTTTACAATTGTTACAATAGTTTTCATAAAAGCTAAGACAATTTTGTAAAAGTCACCAATACATCACTTTTTTGTAAATCTTTTCCTGTTTGAGTTATGTTGACATGAAAAATGTGTTGTTAGAAAAACTTTTTTTTCCTTAAAAGTGTCCATCTTGCAATGTATGGCGAACTTTTAGACAATTATATTGCCTTTATTTTAAAAAAATCGTCCAATTCTAAGACAGCCATTTTTTGCAAATTGACTTTAATTTTTAAAATATATTTTTTTAGTGTGTAGGAATCGATTTAACAATTTTTAAAATACTTTTCATAAAAGTTGGGACAATTTTCTAAAAGTCACCCATACATCACTTTTGATGTCTTTTCCTTTTTGAGTTATGTTGATTTAATAAAATCGATCAAAAAACTTAAGCCCTTTTCAAATGGTAGTCTACATAAATTTTGAAAAAAACAAAGTATGCAAATTTGCTTGAAAAGACATAGTCTACACACCCAAAAAAATTTATTGGATTCTGAGAGGGTGCTGCCAAGCACTCGATGAGTTGGTGTGAAATCCGTCTATTACCAACACAGGCAGAAAAAGCGATCAACATTATTTACGAGTTTACGGTGATAAGGTCATGCCGCACTATTCGGAGTGCGGTGCAACTGGCGTTCGATGTTCTGTTGCTTGTTGGAGCGGTCCCAGTGATTTCTCGGGGAAGTGCAGAGGATTTCTTGGCTTCCTTCAAAGCGAGTATCGCGTCAAAACGTTCCTTCCCATTCCTACTTGATCAGCATTCGGGCACAGCCGGCGCCGGTATTGCTTCATAATGGGTCACCAGTTTTTACACATTGAGGATGCATGTTAGTCCCAAACATCATCTGTTGATTCTTTGTGTAAATACAGCTGATCTGGCAATAACGGAATAGCATCCGTGGGCGGTCAATCATGCTCATGCTCATGCTCGAACGGCATACGGTAAAAAAAAATATTAAAAAAATATATAAAATCAAACTGTTATTTTTTTTTCATTCTAAAATTTATTTGTCCAGTTGGAAGCCTAGGACTGCGTCCAGCGCGAAGAAATGCTTAGTTTTGCGCAAATTTCTTCGGATAATTTATAATGAGACATGCAGCTTCATTCCCTGACCGTCGTTGTATAATTGGTAATTCCACGCCGTCGCTCCGTCGGAATCAGTCATCGAAAAGATAAAATTGCCTGATTCATCGCTATTTACGTTTCGAATTGATTCAGCTGCGAAGTTTTGCGCAAACTCATCGGTCTACTCACAGCTTGATCGCTGTTGTTTAAGAAAGGCGTTAGAACAGAAGGGGCGATACAACGCCCTTCAACTTGGTGAAAATATGACCATGTTCTAGGACCGCTTCTGAAAAATGACTATGTTTGCTCGTTATCATCACGCCGGGTTGCTAATCGTTGCGTTGCAATTGAATAAGATCCCTGTCTGTAAGCTTAACGTGTTTGTAAACAAAATTAACACCCGTACTTAGTGAGAACCGAGTTTGCCGTCGTCGGCTGGATGGTGCAGGGTTTTCAATACCGGATTCTTTTGGTGGGTGAGGATGAAAATTTTGCACCCATTTTACATTTTAAACAGGAGTTTTTCTATAGCAACATCATGTTTTAAATGCCAAAAATATCAGCTCCCATAAAACGGATATGGAACGCCTGGATTTTCTTTGTAAACTCTGTTGAGTTGTTCGCATACAGATTTTCTTTTCTGCTGTCAGTGGACTCCATACAATACTCCACGTTTAGAAGTTCATAATGTTTCAAAACAATTATCCTGCAATTGAAAAAAGGTTAGCTTAAATCGACATCATCACATGAAAATGAAAAATTTTCACCTCCGGAAATTTACCCGATATTGACAATACAGGCGGAACCGATGCTACAACCCTTCCCTCCTGCATGACGTTCCTACTAACAGCCACAGAGTATAGTGAATGTTTAAACCCCTTTATTAAGATAAACACCCGCATTTCTATCGCGCGATGTGGTGAAATTTTCCACTAATTGCCGTATGTTGCCAATTTTGTTTCATTTTTCTATCACTTCTGCCCATGTGTAATGAACTGACGCTCGCCAATTTAATAGCTGTTTTCAGTTGACGAAAAGCCGTGAAAATCCCCCAGCAAATGTATCTCAGACATCATAACATGACCCTGGCGCGTCTAAATATAAATTCACACACGGGATGGGATCGGGGTTTTTTGGAATACACTGAACAACTATCATCATGCAAACAGGAAATAAAAAAACGTGAAGTACGCACCCCATGGCAGTCTTTGTGCAGTTCTTCGCAGATTTTGCACATCTCGTTAATTTACACCGATTCTCTGGTTTGCCGACACAATCACCGCAAATCACAAAGACCGCGGCCACTTGTTGAACGTCCGACTCGTTTGCTATGAACCACACTTGTCAGCAGACATGGCAAATATGAATCATTCACAATCCCGATATCCACGGGAAACTTTGCTCCGGTTCCGTACACTTCTCATAACATTATCATAAATTTTCACCACGGCAACTGCTGCGTGACTTGGTCCCAGATTGGGAATACTATCAGCACCATCACCGCATCCTTGACATGTTTCTACACAACCAACTCAAACTGGGCTGGGCGCGACTAGGCGGCGCCTTCCTGTTCCCCAGGACACACCGGACGCAATCAATTATCACCTTCCGACGACTAACAATAATAATATTACGGCAGTAGGCTAAACCAAACTGTTAATCCCAGCGTCCGATTGCTTGGATCCGGACGGGAATATTGTCTTGTCGCACTATTTCAGTGATTTTTCTCAGCACGTTTGAGATGTGTGTCTGTCGCGTTGGGGAGGATCGAGCAGAACCCGACGCGAATACGATAACCGACTCGACGAAACTGAGAGCCGGCCGGTCTCTGGCGGGCGAGTCGAGTGGGCAGACAAATTTGGCAATTCTCTATTATTGCTCCCCCGTCCGCCGCCGGTGCGCTGGCTGGCTGATGTTGACTGAGCGAAACGACCGCGCGATAATCTTTGCGAGTGAATAAAGAATTGCACGGAGAGAGCGAGATGAGAAGCTGTGCTGGTGTTGGATTGACTAAAGTTGGGACTAAAGCGGGCATCAGACGTCTCAATATTTGTGATTGTCACAATATATTTATGTCAATATTGAAGCTGATAATCCCAACTGACACAACTGTCGTTCGTAGCACAAATCAACAAGCCGAGCAAGGCGCATTTGAAGTTTGCTTTACAACATTGCTTCTTGTGTAGTTGACAAGTAATTTTGTTATTTTTTTTCAAACTTTTGAGCTTATCTAGTATTATGAAAACGCAAAAGCGCAAATGGGATCCACTCGCGATGAGCGGCAGAGAAGTTCCGTCAATATTTCCAACCACTTACATAATCAAGCGTCTTCAATATTTTCCATCGTCTGGTGTCCACTTAAGAAGAAGTGGGAAATGCATGTAGCTGCAGAGTGAGTAAGTGTAGTTAATCGGAAATGCTCTTTCTCCGGGCAAAGTTTAAGTTTGCGAGTGGACTTTGTGCACTCTGTAAGCGGTGGCAGTGAGGGAGACTGAATCTGTTCACGGTGCCTAGACTCAAATCAATTACGGGAAGTTATAGAGTGTGGTCAGTCGCCGATTCTGCTTCAATTCGGGGGTTGATTTGCATAATTTAGCGATTGTTGCGAAATTTCAATTGATAGACTCCGTGAATGGAAGTCCTTGGATGACTACGAAGCTACTAAATTTTGATACTACTGAATCGGCTGGTCATAAGCAGTGTAATCAACTCATCCCGATCAGAGTTCTTTCGAAGAATCAGTACAGCCTGTAATTGTAATAGGCCCCCAACAAGTCTACCGTGATCAAGACACGTGAACATGCTATTTGTCGATGTACAGCGGCAATCAAAGTTTGGATCCTGCTCCTCCTATACCTTGCTTACCGATCAAATTAGTGTTCTTTTCAGCAGTTCTTCAGTTCTTCTTCTTCTTCTTTCTATGTTGAACTGTCCTTCAGACAGTTCGGTGTAAGGGCCAGTAGCTGAGACTATATGCCCTGTGAATTTCTGCTGAAGCATGTTGGTTCCATTAGAAGTTCGTTTTGGTTGTTTTAACGAAATCCACTATTTCTTGGTATGAGGACAAGTTTCCTTGAATACTTCCGTAAGCGTAGCGAACTGCGTCTCATAGGAAAATTTAGATCGTGACAAGCCATACCTTGGGCATTCCATGATGACATGTTCGGAAGTCTCCGGTTCTCCACAAATCTCACAGTCTGGGTCATCAACTATTTTCATTTTTGCCAGCCAGTTTTTAGCGAAGTCATGACCGGTCATGAGCCGATTGAGGAGTCTGACCTCATTCCCTTTGAAGTTGTTTCCCGTGTACCAGGGTTTAGCTGAAAACCCCGGCTGGATTGTGTAGAACACTTTCCCTTTTTCTTGTGAGTAGGAATCATACCACTCCACGTTGCGTTTATCCATCTGTTTTTTAAATTGCAGCGTTGCGTCACTCAGTTGAAAACGATTGTCGATCACGTTGGTTGCATTTAATCCTCCTTTGGCAAGTCGGTCTGCAATTTCATTACCTTCTCTATTAACGTGGCTAGGGATCCACTGAATCCGGACGGCCCATTCCCGACAGACGACAAGAATGTCCGCTAGATTTTTCGCCGCTTCGCCAGATTCTTGCGCCAATTTCAACATAACACATGCTGCTTGTGAGTCGGTATAAATTACCGTCTCTCTCTGCTGTTGTCCTTCGATTATTTTCGCCGCTACTCCAATCGCTTCTATTTCAGCCGACGTTATGCAGGTTTCGTTTTGTAGTCTGCAACTGACCTTCTGTTTCGAGCTCTCTACATACACTCCTACTCCACACACCGTCCCATCTTTGGAGGCGTCGGTGTATATTTTTCGATGATACTCGTCTCTTCCGTTCATCACAAAAAGTGCAAGTTGCCTCAGACGCATCGGGTTGGATTCCTGTTTCGCCGTATTTAGGCCTTCCAAGTTGTCGAAAATTTCAACTTCGTTGCCGTCGCTTATCTTGACTAGAGAATCGATATTGTCGAAAATGCTTTTGTTATTCCAATATGTTTGTTCCATATACGTGAATTTGAACCTTTGTTCGCTGTCTTCCGGCAAGCAAACCTTTTTAAGTTGTTCCGCTACAGTATTGCCGTTGTAGAAACATCTAGCAACTTCTCGCGATGTTACGTATTGTCTAGAGGTCCTTGACCGCTTAGGCACGCCAACGCATTGAGTGGAGTTGTCCTGGTTGCACCAGTCACTCGACGGAGGCATTGGTTGTTCATTACAGTTAGAATTTTGCGATTAGTTGGTTTGGCGTTATTGTAAACGCTGCAACCGTACTCCATAATGCTTTGAAAGATAGCCCTGTATAAAGGGCGAACACGAAATTATTGCGACACCGAAAATGTCATGCCAATTTTCTTATAATGTTTAGAATCAAACCAAAATTTTAGGGTAGTTTTATACATATATTTACTTCAAAAATAAAAAATAAAGTTAATCGATGGAGCCTTTAGTGTAAAATTGAACGCATTTTCGCTTGATGCCCTCCATCAAAGTCTTTACAGTGTCATCAGGTACCAGTTTCTCAGTTTTTTTTTCCATTTTCTTAACATGTCCTTCTCGTCTTTGACTGTCTTCTTGCTCTTCCGAAGTTCCCGCTTCATCATTGCCCAGTACTGCTCCACCGGGCGCAGCTCCGGACAGTTTGGCGGATTCATGTCCTTTGGAACAAAATGGACAGAATTGGCCTCATACCACTCCAGGACACTTTTAGAATAGTGGCATGATGCCAAATCTGGCCAAAATAGCGGAGCTTCGTCGTGCTGCTGCAAGAACGGCAAAAGGCGCTTCTCGAGGCACTCAGATTTGTAGACCTCGCCATTTACTGTGCCCTTTGTCACGAAAGGCTCACTCCTCAGTCCGCAAGAGCAGATGGCCTGCCAAATGAGATATTTGGAGGCGAACTTCGACATTTTCTTCTTCTTAAATTTGTCGTCCACATAGAACTTGCTCTTGCCGGTGAAAAACTCCAACCCCGGAATTTGCTTGAAATCGGCTTTTATATACGTTTCGTCGTCCATCACACAGCAGCCATATTTTGTCAGCATCTTCTCGTAGAGCTTCCGTGCCCGAGTTTTAGCCGTCGATTGTTGCCGCTCATCGCGGTTTGGGAAGTTCTGTACCTTGTATGTATGTAGTCCAGCTCTCTTCTTTGCATTCTGGACGTAGCTCTGCGACATGCCGATGTTTTTAGCCAAATCACGGCTTGAGACGTTGGGATTTGCTTTAATCATCCGCTCCACCTTTCCCTCCGTCTTTTTGTTCTCCGGTCCCGGTTTTCTTCCAGCTCCTTTGCCGTGGTCCAACGTCAATCGCTCCTGGAACCGCTTCAATACTCTGGAGACGGTTGAATGGTGAATGTTCAACATTTTTCCCAACTGCCGGTGCGACAGGTCAGGAAATTCCAGGTGTTTGGAAAGAATTTGTTCTCTCGACTCGCGTTGGTTCACCTCCATTTTCGTTGAATCGAAAAACACGACTTCGAGTTTGACAGCATGTAAACAATACACATCAATAAGAAAGTGTGCAAAATTTGGTTGATTTTTACCCAATGGTAAAAAAGTTATGCCCTGTTGAATGTGTCGCAATAATTTCGTGTTCGCCCTTTATCTTCAGCATCACGTCAGGATGAGTTCCATTTTCACTCCACTTAGCACCTTAACCATGTTCAGGCGATCCTGAACTTTTCCTCGAATATCTTTTATATGGATTCCGAAACTCAGAGATCGGTCGATGTCTACGCCAAGGTATTTGTAGTAACGGACCGTCTCAACTGTCACACCGTTTATTTTAAGATCCAGTGTCTTATCGTTGTTCATAAACAAAATCGCTTTGGTTTTATCTGTATTAACTCGAAATTCAAGGACGTTGCTTTCTCTACGAACTCCTCGACGAAGTCCTGAGCCACTTCGTTCAGCTTCTCTAAAGTTTTGGCCCTAACCAGTATGCCAAAATCGTCAGCGTACTGCACTAGTACTCCATCTTCTCTCCTAATCTGATGAAGCTCTAGCGTGTAAATGTTGAAGAGGGTCGGTGACATTACATCCCCCTGCGGTAAGCCGTTAGTAACTCTCCTGCAGATCCTTTGATCACGTAATTGTAGACTAATCTTTCTATTCGTTAGGAACGATGAAATCCACGATTGGATGTCTCTGGCTGCTCCAAGATTTGATAGCATTTCTTCTAGTTTTTCTACCTGGACCGCATTGAATGCATTTGAGAGGTCAATGCATATTAGCGCTGTTACGAAATTTTCCCGTTTGCTTTCCTTTATCCAATTGATGGCAAAGGATACGAAAGTGATTGTTGATAGCTGTCGACGGAATCCGAATGAAGTATTCGGGAGTACCTTACGAGCTTCGAGAAAAAGTTGAAAACGTGGTGGTACTGCTGATTTTGCTACCGGGGCCAGCGGGGGTAAAAACAAAAAAGGTGTTCCCCCGGGGGGAGGCTGGGGTCGCGGCGAGGTTTCGCGGTGGCCCCCACTTTTATTCTTTTCAAAATTTCCTTCCCCTCCCCGCGTCCCCGATGTTTTTGATTGCTGTTTTCCCGTGTGCGGTGCTTCGGGGGCGGGGGGGGGGGGGGGGGGGTTGGCGGTCCCCCCGGGGGGGGGGGGTTTTTTTTTTTGTGGGGGGGCGGCGCGCCGTGCTCCGGCAAAAAAGATGATATGTGTTGTGGGGTTGAAAGGAGTATTTTTTTTTTGTGGGGTGGGGTGGGGGGGGGGGGGAAGAGAAGAAAAGTTTTTTGGGTGTGGTGATGTGGGGCTTATTACGGTTTTCACTTCACGGTGAAAACGAAGTGAAAACAAAAAACCTTATTACGAATGTCACCAAGTGAAAAAATATGAAAGAGTTCATCCGAGGTGACGATTCCAATGAACTCGGTGTTATTATGGTTGCCACGGCACCATCACGCCACCGAAAAAAGTGACGCAAACCATAGATTTTCTGAGGGCTACTACGATTTTCACTTCACTATCACTTCCACCTCACGGAGTTCATTTTTGATCACGGTGATACCAGTAATAGCAGAAAAAATGTGAGGTGATGTGTAAGTGAAGTGAAAGTGATAGTGAAGGTGAAAACCGTAATAAGCCCCATTATCTTTTTTTATAATTCGTTTCCCAGTCAATCGTCCTATTTTTAGCCACAATTCTTTCGATTCGGTGAACGGTCCAACTTCGTCCGGAAACTCTTCGGTTTTTTTTTTGTTTTCCCTTGGTTTTTGTGGGTGAAAAAACAGACGCTGTTTGTATAAAATAAGAAGGGTGGGGGGGAAAGAGGGCAGCCCTTGCTGCATGTTTCTCCTTCCACGCTTCGTCAACGCTGTCTGACCACCAGAACTTCGGTACATGAATGTCCTTCTTTCTATTTTTCTTGTGGATCTTACCGACGTTTCTCGTTAGATCGTCAATATTTCGTGCACTTGATGAGTCTAAGCTGGCAACTTGTTCAGCAATCCTCTTTTTGTCAAACAAAAATCCTAATCGAGCCCTTTTTTTCCTTCGTCCAGTTGATTTCTATGCCAACGTGATGACTTCCGATGCTGAAATCTAAGGTTTTCCAGCTCATCTCGTTGATCAGCTCGCTCGAACACAGTGTGACGTCGATTGCAGTTGGTCTTGCGTTACACCGGATAGGTATGAAGGTGCTTGATCCATTATTCAAAAAGAAAAGGTCGCTGTTATTGAAAAAATCCATCAAAATTTCTCCTTTTTTGTCGCACTTATCGTCCCCCCACGCAATGTGGTGTGCATTTAAGTCTCCTCCAAGCAGAACTCTCTCGTATCCTCGTAATCCATGGACGATTTTACGAGTATCATCTTCAAAGTCCTTCATGGTGATCGAAGGGCTCACATACAGTGATAATATCACCAGATCTGGATGTAAGATTCGTACACTTACCACTTGTGTCAACCTTGTGACGTTGAAGTTTGTAGTTTACAGAGTTATCCAGAAGAATTCCAGCACCTCCGTAATTGTCATCCCTTGAACTCAGGATGAAATGAAAACCGCTTATTCTGTACTTGTTAGTGTTCTCCATTGCTCTATCTGTCCATGTTTCTGATACAATCGCAGCTGAATATTTATTTCCAGAGAGTATCCGATGTAATTCATCTTTGTTTTTATTCAAGCTCTGGATATTTGCTTGTAGTATTTCAAAGGTTGTCGTCGCCATCGGGAATGCTTTGCAGATCCAGTTGAGTTTTTCTTGGAATGATCGTGTCTGTCAGCTTGAAATGTTTTGTGGTGCATCTTCTAAAGGCTTCCTTCACGTCTTCATTTCGGCCCAGACTTTCCAGGAAATCCGCATAAAAGTTCCTCCTTTTTCCTGAACTCTGCTTCCAGCTGTTCTTTTTCTGACGTTTTGTGATTATTGGTCAATCCCACTCCATTTTTTGCTTCCGACAAACCTGCGATGATGAGGTTCCTTTGCTCGGTAGTTGTCTGCACCTCCGTTTTCTTCAGTGGCTGTTCGTTGTGTACTCTTTTTTGCGATTTCTTCTTCGGATCCTCCTTGTACTCCTTTACAGCAGCTTGTATTGCCTTTCTCTCCTGATTTGTTTTAATCCATTCCTCTCGCATTGGGTCCTTCCAGGTGAATTGGCCTTTTGCCAGCTGCGCATAGGATTCCGCTAGCGTAGGAAATTCTTCAGCATGGCGTAGTGGTTCGTACATATTTTGAATTTGCGGTATCTGTTCACGGGCTTCTGTGTATGTCCAATTTCTCCTTGACATTAGCCGCTTGATGTCATGTTGCCGTTTACGTTCGGGACAGGCTTGATCAACCGAGCTGTGTTCGGATGATTTACAGTGTACGCAGTAGTTTTTTTTTCGTGCAATTCTGAAACTCGTCTTCTTGCTCGTGTCGTTGACTGCAGCGTTGACACCTCATTGCTCCCCTGCAGTTGTCCGTTCTGTGGCCAAATCTCAAGCACTTCAAGCATATCACTACTCTCGGTTTGAACGGTTGGACACTGCTGGAACAACAGTACATTCTGACAATCCTGGGCAGCTCGTGTGCTCGAAAAGTTATACTTATTCTGTTAATCGGTACTTTACCGATTCCTTCTTCATACCTTGTCATCCTGACGACATCCATTATTGGCACTTCGCATTGGATTTCTGCTTTTATTTTCTCAACGTCGATGTTTGCTGGAATTCCTGAAACTACTCCCGTAATGCATACCACATGTTTTGGTACGTAAGCTCTGTAAATGCTGTCTCCTTTGTTGATATTTTCTATTAATCGGTTGGCTTGCGTGTGGCTGTTTACAAAAACCATTATTTTGTACTGCCCCACATACTTCATTTCGGTGATGTAGGATTTCAAACCAAGTTCCATCAGCGTACTTCCCAGCGAGAACTTGTTGATCTTCTCACTTCCCGTTCTTCTGTCGCGAAGTTCGACGTAGATTCGATACGGCGCCATATCCGTCCTGGTATACTCGAAGCTGCTCGTATTTCCTACTCCTTGTTGGTTGTTAAAATTTCCTGCATAGCTGCCTTGAGCCGTGTTTCCTTGCGATGCGATTTCGTCATTGTTTTGTTTGAACTTTTTGGCGACTCCTCCTGTGTACTTCTTTGCACCAGGATCCGGTGGCTCCGTCATTTCATCCTCCATTCTCTTACGGTTTATTTTTATCACTTTCTTTTTTTTTCTTATTCTCCTTTTCTTCTTCTACTCCACAAAACAAAATTTTCAGCCAAAATGGCGGCCACTCTTCTAGCGTGCGACCTTTTCCAACTTCACTCTTTTCTTTCTTTACTCCACTATTTCCACGAACTACACCTTTTCCTGCCCTTCCTAACTTCGTTATTTATGTTTTCCGGTAGAAATAAGACGGTGATATATAATAATTCGAGGGTTTCAATAATTTTCCGACGACCCCAAAAGAAAAATGAACTCGCCTATGTCCTTGACTGATCGGAGGAAATCACACAGTTCTTAATTAAGGGGTTCTCTATTGCAATGCATCCCACCGTATGGAGCTTTTTGACATTTAATCCACACGCACTAATCAACTACCCAAACCAAATGAGTGGAAACGAGAAGGAAACCGGAAAAAGGAAGTAGTGGGAGAACAAAGAATCGATTCACCTTTGTGTGATAGACAAAGAAAGATGATTAAAGGTCGAAAGGACATTGGACTGTATCGGTAATCGTACCCCTGACCTTTGCACTGAAAACCCGATCAGGCCCCAATGCCATGCGTAAAATCTAAATAATTACGGGAAGTGTCGCGCGGGGCTTATTTCGACACTTTGCACACTTAAGTTTTTTAATATTTCTAAACAGTATAAAGAGTATTTCTTTGTTAACATATCACGACATCGGCTTTTTTATAAAACACTATTTTTTACGTCATTTTGCATAGGCCTTTTGTAAAATTAGATTACCACTGCTTGTCAAAACCTGCACGGGTAACGCGCAAACTTTTTTCAGCTCCTGAAACTTTTGCTCGGTAAATATTGTATTGAATTTTATAACATTTTATGACAAAACGTGAGCAGTGATCAAATTTCCGTCAGAGATCGCATTACAGGGTTATGTTGTTTACTTTTTCTTTAGGTTTCAAAATGGTGCAGAACTATCGGAGAGCAGATAATTCCCGGAAGTACACCGTGGTTTCCGGATCAGATTTGAATGATTGCCTCGAAAAGTGAAAACCGGAGAGATGTCTCAAGCAGAAGCCGCAATAAAACTGAATTTTAGTCGATAAACGATCTATAACAAACTCTGCGAATCGCACCCGAAGGTGCCTGGTCACCAAAAAGTTTTCTCAGAAGCGGAAAAAGCATCTTTTTCGGATCATCTCTCTACTTTGCCCGAGTGGGGCTTTCGCGTTGGAACGGGTGATCTTCGGAAGATCGCTTAGATCTATCTGAGGAGGCCGGGTCGAAACGTCCTCCCTTAGCTCAGTCGGTAAAGGCGCAGCTTCAAAGCAACAGCATGCTGGAGGTGTCTGGGTTCGATTCCCGGTCTGGTCTAGGAATTTTTCGTAAAGGAAAATTTCTCGACTCCCTGGGCATAGGGTATGATCATACTAATGCAAAAATGGTAAGGCTTCATTTAGAATTGGAACAAACATTTGCTCATATTGTGGCGCTCCTGGTGGACGGATTTGGAAGTTCGTGGCGCCCACGTGTCGGGAATTTTGTCAGCTTCACGTATGTATTTCTGACATTCCGCAAATCGACTGTACTTTGTAAACAATCAACATGGAAGCCGAAAGAAGGGAAAAAATTGTGCACAGTTATTTGGAAAATCCATTGTGGTCTGCATCTAGGCTACCTAAACAGCTGAAATTGCCCAGAAATACCGTATGGCGCGTTATCAAACGGTATAAGGAAACATTGACGACGATTCGGAAGCCTCAAGCCAATCGTCGGAGTGGAACTGTCGACCGGAAACTGCGTGGTAAGATTTTGAAGACGATTAAGAGGAATCCCAATCTGTCGGACCGTGATTTGGTCAGAAAATTCGGTGCTGCCCATAGTACCGTGAGGAGAACTCGACTCCGGGAAGGAATCAAGTCGTATCGAGCTAGCAAACAGCCAAATCGGACCATAAAACAGAATAGTGTGGCCAAAATCCGTGCTCGGAAGCTATACGACCAGGTGCTGACCAAGTTCGACGGGTGTCTTCTGATGGACGATGAAACCTATGTCAAGGCTGACTTCGGGCAAATCCCAGGTCAAAAATTTTACTTGGCAACGGCTCGGGGGGATGTTCCAGCCAAATTTAAATTTGTTTTTGCCGACAAATTTGCACGAAAATTCATGATTTGGCAGGGCATTTGCAGCTGTGGCAAAAAAACGAAAGTTTTCGTTACAAATAAGACAATGACGTCGGAACTATACCAAAAAGAGTGTCTCCAAAAACGAATTTTGCTGTTCATTCGATCCCACGACCATCCCGTAATGTTTTGGCCAGATTTGGCAAGCTGTCATTACAGCAAAGTCGTTCAAGAATGGTATGCAGAGAAAGGGGTCAAGGTAGTTCCGAAAAACCTTAACCCACCCAACTGCCCCCAGTTCCGCCCTATTGAGAAATACTGGGCAATCATGAAGAGGAGATTCAAGGCAAAGAGAAAGGTTGTCAAAGACATCAATCAGATGAAGACCTGGTGGAATAAGTTAGCTAAAACGATGGACGGAGAAAGTGTGCGCCGCCTAATGAGCCGTGTTACAGGAAAAATTCGAGAATTCCTTCGAAACCGTGACGAATAATTTTATCCGTATTTTTCTCTTAAAAGTATGAAGAAAACGCTACATTTGTATAAAAAAAGATCTTGAATTCAATAATAAATAACTGAAATACAGGCAATTGTTTTTGTTCCAATTCTATCTGAAGCAAGCTTTACTTGGCATCGAAAGCTCTCAATTAATAACTGTGGAAGTGCATTTAAAAAACTAAGTTGAGAGCAAGCAATAAGCTAATTGTGAAAGCAATAAAGGGTGTTTCGATCAAAATTTGGTCGACTTAAACTTGACGCATTTCCTTTCATCGTGCATTAAAAAATTTTGCACACCCCTCATTTTGAAGATATGTGTGTGTGTGTAGCATCATGCCTCTATTTTGATTTTGAGATTAGCACTTCAGTTATCAAAATGTCGTCGAAGGAAGAGAAGCAACGCATCAAAATTTTGCACGTGCATGGCGAAAATCCAAACTACTCTCACGCCAAGTAGGCGAAATTGCTGAATGTGGCTAAATCAACTGTTACCAATGTATTTAAAGTGTTCGGTGAACGTTTGTCGACAGCCAGGATAGCTGGATCGGGGGGAAATCGACAGCCGGAGGCCACAGCGACGACAAAAAGAGTTGCCCGCTGTTTCGAGCGGAACCCCAAGCTCTCCGTCCGAGATGTCGCAAAGAAGGGCCTTCAACTGTGGATAGAGCTAAAAAACAAGCTGGACTGTCGACTTACAAGAAAGTGGTGACTCCAAATCGCGAAGATAAGCAAAACACGTCGGCCAAAGCACGATCGCAAGGTACACGACGATGCTGACGAAGTTTGATTGCGTGGTACAGGACGATGAAACTTACGTCAAGGCAGACTTTAAACAGCTTCCTGGACAGGAAAATTATACGGCAACCGGACGGGGAAAGGTGGCAGATATTTTCAAGCACATTAAACTGTCAAAGTTCGCGGAGAAAGATCTGGTGTGGCCATCTGTACCTGTGGATTGAAGAGCAACGTTTACATTGCGGCCGGAACCTTCAACCACGAAATTTATCTGAGCGAGTGCCTAAAAAACGTCTATTGCCTTTCCTGAAGCTACACAATTGTTCCGTTCTATTTTGGCCGGATTTGGCATCTTGCCATTACGGAAAAAGGCCATGGAGTGGTATGCTGCCAACAACGTTCAAGTGGTGCCCAAGGACAAGAACCCTCCCAACACGCCATAGCTCCGCCCAATCGAACAATATTGGGCCATCGTCAAGCGGAACCTTAAGAAGACTCAAAAAGCTGTTGTAGGCGAGAAACAGTTCAAAGCAAACTGGCGTTCTACGGCGAATAAAGTGGACAAGGAGACTGTACAAAATCTTATGGCAGGTGTTAAACGAAAGACCCGGCAATTCGCATTCGGTAAAAAGGAAGCTTAGCTGAATATTTATCCTGTATTCTAGTATTAACTGAACTTGAAAAAGAAAAAGAATTTGACTTATTAATAAAAACTTTGATCGACTCACACACTTTACTGTTTGACCAAATTTTGATCGGAACACCCGTTAAGCTTGAAATGCTAAAGAAAGAAAGAAGGGTCGAAACGTCCCAGCTTTTGTCGACAACAAACCGTCTCGGGACTGGGTGGCTCGATTCCTTCGCGATCATCAGGAGCTAAGCAAACGGTTTGCGCAAAACATCAAGTTGAGTCGAGCAGGAGTAACAGGCGAAACAATCAGAGAATACAACTTGAAGGTTTCGCTCGACGGAGTTCCTGCTTCCAATATGTAAGCGTGGTTTGAAGTTATTGAGGAGTAGCAATTCCACTATTCGACCTTACTGTCGGAACCCATTATCTGGCAACTGTCATCTCTCATTGACATGTAGCCTTAATAATATTAACCTAAAGCGAACAACAACGTGTTTTTATATCTCGTACATTTCCCTAGTTTTATTACGGTTTATCACGGTCAAACCTTTTTCCATTAGAAGTACTTTGAAAACGTGAGGAACTATAGTAAGTCGGCCACAACCGTGACGTTTTACGGCACTGCGAACGGAGAGCTGTTGCCAGCATACGAGTTTAACCCTATTAGGCCAAAAATTTTCCAAGCGTTGTAATACAAGCAATTTGGTGTATTTTGATTAATTTGGTGCTCAATTACATAGAAATGATTGAAAAAAGTAGTAAATATTTTTTTGAGATGTGCTAGATCGTCCAATTTGTTCTGGAGTTCAGAACTTAACATCTACTGTAGTTTATCGGGTATACAAAGTTACGATATGAAATCAATCATATTCAATGAATATCCTGGAAGACCAACAGGCATTATGAGATAATTTTGGGATATTCTATGTCATCCAAACTGTCCTGGAGTTTAGAACTAGAAAGGTTATCGCAAAATATTCGCTGACTTTCAAGAATATTAACCTTCCAGGCCGCGCTGTTGTAAAAAGTACAACACACATGTGGAAACCTCGCCCGGTGTACACAGCGCCAGCGTGATGATTCTGACGCGTCACGGAAGGTTAATTGAATATGTTTGAATATATATTTTAACTTTGTTTAGAGCATAAAGCTACTGTTGCAATTGTAGACCCCTAGTTTTGAAACATCCACTTCCCATCCATCGATACTTTCTTTTTTTTTCAAAGCCCTGGAAATCGCGTATCGCAGTTCCAAAAACTCTATCACTTCGAACAAGGATCAAAACCATGTTGAACAGAAGCTAGTGAATGAGTTGGCACTCCTTCCGAACATTTTCCTCTGCTCAGCCTTCGAGATGACATTGGTGTGTATCATTCCGGCTAAAGTTAGGGCAGAGGCGTAAGCAGCGGAGGTTAAAGTTTTATAGCAGAAGTATGCTATCGTAGGAGCTGGAATGGTGAAGGGAGAATGTTTTATGATTTGTTGAATTTTCAATTTGTTCCAGAACATATTTGAAATAATAAATGAAAAATACTAATCTGTTTAAAAAATATAAAGATCATTAATTTTCCTGTTGCGCCTTTTCTTAATCCTTAAAGTACATCCACATTGTTTCCCAAAAGCTAGCAAAAAAAAATTTCATTAATACCGTGAGTTTGCTCATACTATAAAATGATAAACTGTTGGATTTTTGGATCGCTCTTCCTAAAAATGATACTTACTGGAAAAATAAAGACCAAAAATGAGCTTAAGAAGATTCAAAAGTAACGTGTATTAATTTTTTGAATTTTTGATACCATCTTTTTCTTCCCTGTAAGGCAGTTTTGTATTCTTAGAGCCTTGAACTCTTGGACCTCTCCATTTAAAATATTGACAATTTTCAAACGTTTACTTTATTGAATATTATCAAGTATAAAAACAAATCGACAAATTTTGTTTTTTTAATTACTTTTTTTTTCAATGGGATTACTGTGTGAACATATCTGGTAACACTGGAGCGACCCCCGTATTATAGCAAACATTAATTTATAAGAGAGCATCTCTTTCTGAGCTGGCAGGTCCTGTCTTAGGGCTGCACATGCATGTAAGACTTTGAAGCGATTAAACGACTTAGAGATTAGGATTAGACAAATAAAAAGGAGGCAATGAACGGACAAGTAAACTAAGGTGGACAAAGTGTGACCTATCACCTATCAAATGAGGTAAGACGAGATATTCATCGATGAATTTCAGAGCACATAAGAACTTGACATCGAGTCCACGGGTCGCGGATGGTGGGGTTCCATCAGATATGATGGACACCTACTGAATACACGAATAAGTAGCCCCGGACGAGCGGCGGGGACTGTTTAGGATGTGGGGGGGCTGAGCAGTTGTTGGACTCTGTTGAGTTTCTTCCAAAAAACCCACAAATATCCGAAAGCAGCCCCGACAAAAGCGAGCCACCCCGCTTTTTAAAAATAAGGGTAAAAGTCCAAGCCTTCACCCATTTGAGCGTCTGTTCTCCATGTAAGGGGCGGCTCAAAACAGCGTCTGTTCTCCATGTTAGGAGCGGCTGAGTCACCGTCTTGTTAGTGCGCTCAGGACTCTAAATACAAAAGCCGAAAGTCCTGGTGGTGCTTGGGACTGTTAAACAGCAGCATCACGATGGTCCTCCTGCGAGATAGTGGGGTTGGTTGTGGGTTTTGCGAGCCGACACCATTTAAAAGGAATTGCAACGAATAATACACAAAGAAGAAGAACTTGACATCTATTAACTAAATTATAAACGACTGAAGAAGTAACAAAATCCTTCTTGGCCGTAGCACTTACTGGACTAATTCAATAACATAAAGAGACGCAACGACCTCCCAAACTCTTTTAAAAGAAACTTCACTCTCATGAGTCCCATCAGTAAACCATGCAAAATATACTGTTGGGACTACTGAGACTTGTAACATCTGACATTACTAAAACTGGTAGAATTAAAACATCTCGACGACATAATGACAACTTCTTTTTGATTCGAGAAAACTGCTCAAACGACTTTCGCAGCACGTAAATAACGAACTAAACTACAAAAGACTGAAGAAAACACACTGACAAACTAAATAACAAAAAGACGTAACGACAATATACAAAACAGTGGACATGAACATGACAGAGAGAAAGAGAAAGCAAACTTGAAAATGTAACACCAGGTAGTGTCAACAGCGTCTCTATGGGCGACATGATCCTTGCACGGCTGGTGAAATACTTCAAAAAGGAGTTAAGTTATATCTTTTTAACGCACAAGTAACAATACTTTCTTCTTTAGCATTTTCAAGCTTATTGCTTTCACAATTAGCTTATTGCTTGCTCTCAACTTAGTGTTCTAAATGCACTTCCACAGTTATTAATTGAGAGCTTTCGATGCCAAGTACCATTTATGCATTAGTATGATTGTGTGGCAAATACAATCATACGCTATGCCCAGGGAGTCGAGAAATTTTCCTTTACGAAAAATTCCTAAACCAGACCGGGAATCGAACCCAGCCACCTCCAGCATGGTGTTGCTTTGTAGCTGCACCTTTACCGGAGGGAGGACCCAATACAAGGGAGGACCCAATACAATACAATAACTTCTTAATTTTAGTTCGAGAAAACTGCTTCGGAAGACTCTCATAGCACATAAATGACACACTTCACGGACTGAACTACAAAAGACTGAAGAAATTACGAAATGCCGTATGAAATATGCAAACGTAACACTGAATAACAAAATAATAGAAAGACAATTGAAAAAAAAAAATGACGAAGGACTCCAAATTTTCAAACGTGGCTCCTTCCGAGTCATTTGCAACAGCGTCTTCTTCCCAGCAAACACAGGATCGTATATGATAGCGGATAAGAGTGCAAAGTGGAGGCGATATACGTACATTTTACATGAAGTCAAATGGATGCATGTACGTATATCGCCTCCACTTTGTACTTATATCCGCTATCATATACGATTTTGTGTTTGCTGGGTTGGACGACGTGTTCCGTGTACGGCTGGCAAAATGATTCGAAAGGATCTACGCAACGTTATCATCAAAGGCGTAGAGGTTTCTACTCTATTCAGAGTACCGCCAGTCTTCATAAAAAATTGGGCTTTGGTATTATTATATTGTCAGTCACTTTATGTGGGAAATGTGGTTTGTGCTTTCGTAGTTTTGCGCTAAGGCTAGCTTGTTTCTTTTCCTTAAGAGCGCGTCCGAAGATCTCCATAAACGGAGTGCATGGATATTGAAGAGTAATCCCAAACGTTTTCGAAGAAAAATCCATTCCCATCGTGCAACAGTTGACTCTTCTTAGTTATCTGCGTTCACATCATCGATAAGTCAATCAACCCAGATAATATTAGCTAATCGATTGCACTTGAATTTAGCCATAAATAATTCACTGTCCACTCTGATGCGATTACTGGAATAGATCACATCCAATAATCTATTAATTTACTTCAAATAGTGATATCGCAAGTCAACATAGCTGCACTCAAAGTCACACTCACTGCAAATAAACAAAACCTTAATTAATCCACACATGGTGCTATCTGACTATTCTTACATAATTTTACTGTCCAATGTGATTTGACAACCAATTAAATTGATTTTCTTGTGATTTGGATTCAATGTGATTATGGCCAATTACATACAAATGACTAATATTTTTCGGAACGTCTTCCTGACTTATCTATTCGGAATCGGTTAACCGAATCCAGAAACATTCAACAGCCTTCACTTCAAAGCTCTGTAAGAAAAGTAACAAAACAAACATACTTTACGGTTATGACGGTGATAACAGAAGTGCCAAACAATTAAAGCTGAGCAATCACCGATTTTTTTCGGACACTTTGGGCGGCCCCCCGTTATCAATCCACTAGCAACTCACCACTCGCAGGAAAGCGTGTCCAACCATATGGGCGATGATTTCAGCCGCTTCGTTCCGGTTTGATGGCCAACGGCATCGTTTTCAAATCACAATTCACTATAAGTGACACTCGAGCCTACTTGATGGGGTGTTAATTTTTCCCCTCGAAAAAGATATGACAAATTGCGTTGGTAACCACCGTGTTTTTCGCCGCATTCAAATGGAGCCAGCTGTAGGTTAGTAGCAGTGATAAGGAGGAAGAGGACGGGGTGGGGGAGATTCAACATTTTCGGTGAAGGTTGAAAACTACACAGTCTACTGCGTTTTTCCTGGAGCCCCAGAGATAGGAAAAAGAGAAGTCATTCAAATTGAATCGTTAGTGTGAGTGTGTGCGTTTGTTGATGGCCAAACCTCGGTTGAGTGCCTGCCTACCCTTTCCGAATCCACTTAATAGCCGTGAGGGTGGGCTTTGGATAGTGAGTCAGCGAGTGAAATTTTCACCATCTTCGAACTGCTGGCGGGCACGCAACCAATTCCAACTCGTGATACCGTTTCCACTGGTAAACTATGGTATGTAACAGTGAAGTGATACATTGTTAATATGAGGTTAGTACGGAGAACAGCACAGGAATAAGAAGAATAAGTTGAATGAAAAATGACGCTTTTACCCTCGTTTTCCACAGCGAATATGTAACTATCTGTCTTGGCTCATGCTTACTACAACGGTCGGGTTGTTGTTGTTGTTGTTGTCGATTGTTAGTGCTAATGGTTTGGGTATCGGTCTGATAGGTGGTGCTGTGGTCGAATGTGGAATGATTGTCTTGTAATAGAGGACTAGTGCTAGCCACCTCTTCATTGTACTGAGTCGTCATGCCCGGCCGCTTCAGGATGCCACCGCCGAAAGTTCCCGACGTTGCACTGCCACTGGCCCGGGGTTCGTACGGCAGGTTCGGCAGGCCTCCGTTGGCGCGGGCATCGTTCAGCAACGATTCGGTGGTCGCTTTGATGCCCCTCGCCGTGCCATCTTGCAGCGTCGGGTCCATTTGCAGTTCCTCCGCCGAGTGGTACACCGTTTGGCGCGAAAGGTACAGCGATTTTCGGGGGTTATTCGCACCGTCCGAGTTGATTGATACGGCATCCAGATAGATGCTGTCCCGCTCGTCCATGTCCTCGTAGAAGTCGTAGTCGAGCGATCCGGTCGAGGTTAGGCGAAGCGGTTGCGACGGCGCAGGTACTGGTTGCTGGTTGGAAGAACTGATGACGTCCCGGTAGTCTTTCACATCGAACACGTCGTCATCCTCCAATTGGCTCACTGAGGTTGTTGTTGTTGTTGTTGTTGTTGTTGTTGCCGGCGCGTGGGAGAATGGAAAAAAGATAAAAAAAAAGTATTGATGAATAAATGGTTCGTTCCAAATTCAGATTTCTATATTTAATGCTGTGTCACAGCGGAAGATAGTACGGCGTCACAGCAGAGCGGATTGGATTTTTGGGTGGTTCTAAAATAATTACATCGCGGTTTGAATGACGAAGTTTTGTAGTTTATTTAACTTTTCTAAAATTATTTTTATTTTGTGCTGAACAAATTGTTGCAATCATATGATCGATGACATCATCTTGTGTAAAATAGAAACGCTGCGCAAGGTAATCAGAAAATTCAGAAAAACGAAGAATTACGTAGTTCTTAAAGCACGGATATTTTTTTCAGCTAATTCATAAATTTAGTTCACGCTCGAATAAAAATAACCATACGATTACAATACAATAACATACAATAACAATGAAATCTATTATCTACCATGAATCTTACTGATCATGTATCAATAAAGGCAAAGAATCATATTGTCATTTCATTAGATCTTCTATAAATCTCATATGGTAAGAACTTTCAACAATTGTAAAACAATACAGTAATTTGTTCAGAAGAAAGTGATTTTTTTTAAAGTTAAGATCCCTAGCAACCCGCTTGTTCTATTCCAGAGTATCAATTAACAATGAATTCCATGTTTTACACTATAACTTCCACTTTTAACTTATCGGCACGAACAATACGATCAATATGTATGTACAATACTATTGATTCTATTGTCTGGTTACAATACATTATATTGTATATATATATATATATCTTAATTTTTTGTTACGGTAGAAACTCAGATTGAAAACAGAACAGAAAGAAGGGAAGCAAACGTCTGTCAAACTTAGCCAGGTACACGACCGATTTGAGCTCAGGGTGACGCCGAAAAAATGTGAAAGCAAAAGCGTCTGCCAAATCGCATCCTGTTCGGACTTTTCGGGGATTCTGTACTTGATCATCTAGAAATCAGGTAAATATTTTCTTTAAATGATTGCGACCCAATTAGTTCCGGCTCACGTAGAGTAAAATTTTAAGTGTGAATATACAGGACCTTAGTTTGTCTGTGACGGCATATGGTTCATTCCATATCAAGTGACCGGAGAAATGCATAGACCCTCTTCGATTCGAACCAAACTTGGCTGATATACTTGTTCTAGGCTTTTAATGAAATCCAAAGTTTTAGACCCCTCGCCCCATGTGCTGCACCCATTTTTTCGAGATTTTTTTTCCTCTGTTCGGGACGTAAACCACTACCAGTAATTTGATCTATTGTAGTATATCCCGTATCCTTTGTTTAGTGCATGTCGAGTAACTTCATAACTATTGAGAAATAATGAAGTATTCGGTGTTGTTGCAGTTGTCATTGTTTGTTAGTTGAATTGAAAGTTTCCGCTATTTAAACCCTTGGAGGAGTGAGAGCACTCTTCAAAGGCGCGCCCCTTTATCAGTCAAAACCGGGTTCATTGCAAAAAAAAAAAACAAACAATGACTCCGATACTGACCATTGAATTGTGTTATCATTTCGGATACCTTGGATCACAACACAGCAACCTTTTACGCTTTCCAGAAGAAATTCATAGAATTCCTTAAATCTCAGCTGACTAAGCTGACAAAAATTTATTACTTCTCTGACGGTGCCGGTTTACAGTACAAAAACAGATTTAACATCTTGAATTTGCTGTACCATCGAGAAGACATTGGCGTTCCAGTTGAATGGCACTTTTTTGCAACGGCACACGGTAAAGGTCCAAGCGATGGATTAGGTGGAACTCTAAAAAAATTGGCGACGACAGCTAGTCTTCAAGGAACTACCATACAAACTCCAAAAGAGTTATATGATTGGGTACGCTGTAATTGCAATTTGAATGTGAAGTTTTTGGCATCACAGCAGTGCAAGAAGCAAAGGGAACGTTTTGCAGTCAGATTTGCTAATGCTCAACCCATTCATGGAATCAGCGAAATGCATTCGGCAGCTCCAACAGCCGATGCCACTGTTCTTATAAAGAGTATTTCGAGCTCAGAAACGGGTATCATTTTTTAACTGATTTCAAATAATCACAAAAATTTAACACGTACTGCAAAGGCAAAACGCAGCAGGATATAAGTTTTGACATATATTTTATTTTAAGTGGAATAGGTTTAGCAGTTGTGAAACTTAAAATTGCACTTTTATTTGTAACTAGCTGACCCGGCAAACCACGTACTGTAAGTTCGTAAGTTTTGTTTAGACCCGACGCAGTCAAAGAAGAACAAATTAAAAAAAAAAACATGGGAATCTGTCAACCTGTTCTTGAGTTAAATCGTGACATGCCGTTCCATTTCATTTTTATTTGATTCGATTGATTCGATTTGAATCGATTGACAAAAAAATGAATATTAATCATGAACATCTGTTTTAAAAACTAATCACAAACAAAACGTAAGATGGCAACACTGAACATTTTTCTCTTACTGTCTGTTTTCACTGGTATGCGGCAGCGGAATCCGAATTGGGATCTGGCTATAAATAATTGCTAGCACCTTAGCCTATTGTCATTGTTATTAGATCCTTTTTAGAGAACACTATGAATATATTTAAACTATTTTTAAATTTTAATTCATTGAATATAAAACATGAAATCTTTAAAAGTGAATATCTCCATGATGGAGCAAATTGTTGTTTCTCTATAAATGTTTCTTAAGTAAAAAAGTCTGCTGAACACATTGGTGCCATCAAAAATGAAAAAAGTGGGGGCATTTTGAGAAAAACGCAGTTTAAGATTTCACTTCTTCACTTGGTAGCAAATTTAATTTCCTTTAAAAAATACCTGATATTGTTTGTACCTTTTATAGCGGGGTATTCAAAAAATAAAATAGACTTTTCAATAATCTCAAAAAAGTGGGGGCAGCCCATGTGCCAATTGCTCCACAACTTTGGATTTTTGATTAATAGCCTAGAACAAGTATATCAGCCAATTTTAGTACGAATCGAAGAGGGTCGATGCATTTTTCCGGTCGCTTGATGTGGAATGACCCATATCCATGGGCGGAGCACTACCAAACTGGAAAAATGTTCATTGAGGCCGAAATATCTTTTTACATACATAAGCCAATGTTGCCAGTTGTTCAATTATTTTTTTTGGCAATTTATGTGTAATATTATACATAATTTATTATACTATTTTTAACTATTCAATTTGTCTGTCAAGATGGAATATAGCTGCATGTCAGTCCCATTTTGCTTGTAAAATTAGGAAAATTTAATCTAACACTGCACTTGTCCACTTTTTCAAACTAAAATCACTTGAAAATTCCAAAAGCAAGCAAATTCCTTTAAATTCCACTAGAAAAAAGCTTATCTTTCGACAGATAGGTCTATTTCGTCTGCGAGTAACAGACTCCGTCAGTGTCATTCTGCGTGTAGAATTATTTCTCTCTTAGTGTTCAGTTGTAGAACGAAATTTTGATTTGGGGGATGTAGCTCATCAAATCTTCCGGTCCGTCTCTAAGCATCTTGCTATGAGGTACCAGGTGGGTATCCACCGATTTCCTGTCGATCTACCAAATTTGGAAAACGTCTGCATCGAGCTATCTCAAATTATAACAATCCGTCCACTCCATCACAAAACATTGCGCTTGGTTGAGCTGAAAATCATTGAATAATGAAATCATTGGGTATAGGACCAAGTATCCCACGGTTGGTGCTAAACCGATGAGCTTGGACATCAATAGAAGCATAAAGTTGCCCGACGGCATGAAATGCATATACGGACTCTTATTTTTATCAAGTCCTTCAATCGCAGTTTTGGATGGATTAGCGTGGATTGTTCTTCAGAAGCTTCTACTTGATTGCCGTGGATAATAGTTACAGTAGTGAGGTGGTTTATGAAGTGCGGTTGTAAACATTAAAAGTTAACGAAAAAAAAAAGAGTTTGCTTCGAGCATTGGCTGTGAACGGTCGTGTCAATGCTTTGTTGTCGAGCATGGCGTGTTTTTTATTTTTTATTGTTTCGGTTATCATTTGTTCGGCGGCGCGAGTTTACTAACGATTATGAATCATAAATACGATCACATCACTTATCACTTATCCATCGAGCCTAACCTTACTAACAGAAAGAAACCTCCTTCCTGTGACCTTTGTGGGAATGCAGAGGTAAACACGGTCCCTAAACAGCAAAGGCCACACTAACATTCCTTCCTTTTTCTAATTTGATTGCAAAGCCGTGGCCGGCGCCGTTATTGATTATTAAAGAAATTGAGTCACTGAAACGTGTACAGTGAGAATCGTGCATTTTACTGATTCTGATCAATCACGGAGTAGCAACCATTGATACGTGAAGTCTGTCAAGCTAAGCTAAGTTGTAGAACGAAATTTTGATATTTTTTTGTCAGTTCTTCACAGAATTATCATGTCCTCTTAAGAGCTAATCAAAATTTACGTCAGTGAAGTTTCCGAAGATAACCCAAGTAACAATTTTAGATTTATTCCAGCCATATAGCTCTCCTCCCGGCTTTGTTGATAAAACTACATTCAAAACTGTTTTGTCTACCAACACCTCCTCTATGCTTCTTTACAGCCGAAATTTGTACAAAGTAGCCCACTCTATAGACGGTTGTGAAAACAAGTTAAAAAAAACCTTTATAAGACCATAAAGATTTTGAAAATGTTCTAGTAAAAGATGTTATGACCACTTGAGAACCTCCATAAAACCTATTGGCTGCCATTAAAACCAGCATACGGCCACAGCTGTCAAACTTCACTGTGATATCGTGGTTGGTTTTTGTTGTTCTGCTTTGTTCGATTCTCTGCTCTTCTGATTCATTTAACAGTAAATAAGATCTAAGAAAAAAGTTTTAGTGTTGCGGGAATTTTGTTTGATAGCAAAATATCCTAAACAAATTGAGTTTTTTTTTACATGCTCCAAAGCATATGCGCATTTAATTTTATGGTGAATAGAGGCACGAAACGAGCCGAAAATTAATGCGCCTCGGAAATTATGCGAGTTAAAAACAACAAAAATAAAGTTAAAACAAATATATTAGATAAATTAATCATGAATTTCCTGAAAAATTATGGAATTCAATAAGGTTATCTTAAAAAAAATGCCGAAATTGGTCTCCGATCTACAGTTCATTTGCATTACATTTAAAATTTGGTGCATTTAGTTTTCATGTTTCAATTGTTTCTTATATGTCAACATGGCGATTGGAAAAAATCACAGCTTTGCCAAAAAGCCAATTTATCTTTGCAATGACTACTTTGAAACTATTGGGTCATGTTTTTTGTTTACTGGATTTAATGGTTTAAAAAACGCTTTTTCAACTGACCATAATAAGATAATATGAATGAGTCCTAAAACGGCATTTCAAAACAGCATTCTACGAGTTCATAAAGTCGAAATAAAACCTTTGATAGGAGTAAAAGGAATTGGAGAAAACAAGGTTTTAAAATCGCTGTAAACAAGCTGTGTAGGTTCTCATAAACCTGACTAAAATATGAAACCTATTGGCACCTCTTGGTGCCATAATAAAACCAAATTGATTTCAAGTGGCTTTCATAAAACTTTAATAAAACTCAATAAAGCTGGATGATTTTGGCAATGCAACTTGGGAAGACAAGTCAATTTATTTCGGAACAAGAGGCGATACATTATTTCAATCCAGTTATGTGGAATAAAGCAATGATTCTGGTCGTATTTCATTTTTTTTTTGTTAGGTAAAAAAGGAAAATAATCATGTCCACCCATGTGAGAGAGGACCTATTCTAAAATGCAAAGAAGTAGAAGCGTCTACAAAAGACATAGCAATATTTCCCAGAGGCAGATGATATGCACACATAAAAAATACAAATAAATGACTGATAAATGTGTTCAAAAGCCTGTTGGAAAGCATTTTCTTTGATTTCCAGTAAGGTTGTAATGACCTGACACTTCTATTCTTTTCATATATTTAAGATAAGATAAATTGTCTGATATAGTTCCTAAACTATGACGAAAATATGATCATTGCACATTATAATTCAAAAACGTCGTAAATTCATATGGTACTGATGTGTGGTTACAGGCGGTGTGAACTATCTATTTCGATTCAAACTGATCAGAGTTAACGGTTGTAGGTCATATTCGTCTGTTGTGCCAAAAGTAGGTTTGATGCCCAAGTGGTAACTGTTTTGCTTAGTAAGCATTTACATGGTTAACTTATAATAATAAAAACAGCTTTTGTAAAGGCCATACAAATAAACAAATCATTATTCGCGATTAAAGTCATATGAAGATCCTATCAGAGAACGCGATAAGTTTTCTTTCACCTCCCGTTCTTATATTGTCAAACATTCTTCACTTTTCAGAGAGCGAGTAATGGCGCTATAACGAAAAGCCATATGAGGCTAGGACTATAGTTATTGCTTAGGTCTCAACAGCTTGAAGATAAATGAAGCATCACTTAACTTTCTTAGACTATATGCTCCCAACGACCATTTTTGAATAAGTTTTTGGTCTATACACCAAACAGAGCATTCTGTTTAACTATTTTCTCCTTCCTTCTACTGAAGGCTGCGTGGGTTCCCTGCGTCTTCTTATGGTGAATACCGAATCCTCCCTATCTCTAACGGTTTCACGGACGTGGCCAGGTGAACGATCGAGGCGTCTCTTCGTGGAGCTTATCGCGTGAAGAAACGTATCAGTAACTGGTTGCGTTTCATGGTGACCTGCACTGTCTTCAAAGAACTATTCCTCATCGTAGTTCCATCCGCGAGGTGTGCAAACGTCAGCGCTAATGTTAATGCTATAATGCTAAGAGAGCTCAATTTGACATTATGTTTAAGATTCTTGCTTGGCCGGCGTGATTCTAGACATTTTTCAATAACAAAAACAGGTCTTATTTATGTCCTTCAATACATTGTAATCTTCAACGGCGTCCAATTGAATACGCCAGAAAGATTCTGGTTTTTTCACTGCCATTTTTTTAAGTTAAGAACCACCCCATCCGGCAGCCGGCGCAAAACTGAAAAACACTACCGCCGGAGTTCGAATATCTCGAATTTCGACCGAGCACGTGTGCCCATATAAAGCTTGCTGCAGTCAGAATCTTGACTCCGAGAGCATTTCTTAGTAATGTCTTATGGGGTCACCTAAAAATTGCATCACTATTCCAATGTTTGTTTATTTTATTCATTTATTTATTTATTGATTCGTCAACAGATAAACATGTTTATCCCAATGAAAATCAGATAAAACTAAATTAAATACAAAAATTAGCACAGACATCTTCGGAAACAACACTTATTAACCTCACCGGATACATTAAAAACAAAAAAATATAAGAAATGTATCGAAAATAAGCTATCTACGTACATTTGCGTTGTACGCCTGAATTTGTGATGGTTTTAATGTGTTCATCATAGCATGCTGTGCGTTTGACTGTCATCTTTCGTTTCTCACTTGTTTGCACGGTTTAAATTCTTCGTTTTCAAAATGTCGCGCATTGAAAAAGACGTGAAAATTAAGGTTTTGGACACATGGCTACGTGAAATGGGTGTAACTATGCGACAATTGGCGAAGCGCTTTGGAATTCATCACGCGAGTATAAAATCCATCATAACCAAGTTTGGGGAATACTGTTCTTTGGATGAACTGCCATGAAGAGGCAGATAACCTGGATCTTCTAACCCTAAACTGGATCAGAAAGTGGTAGCTCAAATTCGGAATAACAAATCAATGGGAACCAGCGTCGGAATGATTCATCGTTGATGTAGGTCTTCAAAATCGCCAAAAAAAAAAAGGTGGAGGCCAGAAGCAACGCGCAACAACAACGGCCCGGAAATTGTTTTCGCGAGTTTTGCAGCGGACGAATTTCATGCCAACTCGTCTTCCTGATTGGCAGAACCCTCTCAGTATCCAATGAAACTTTGTGGGTGTGTAGACTATGTCTTTTCAAGCAACTTTGCAAACTTTGTTTTTTCAAAATTTATCTAGACTACCATTTGAAAAGGGCTTAAGTTTTTTGGTTGATTTTTTTTTAATTAAAAAAAAAAAAAAAAATTTAGAACCCCCCAAAAAAAAAAAATAATCAAAAAAAGAGCGAATTACTTTTACTTAAACGTAAATGTTTCGTTCTGTTTTACTGATGTAAAGGGAAATTGAATGTTTTTGACCCTTTTTAAATGTTAGTCTAGATGATTATTGTTTTTTTTTGCAAAGATGTTCAATACATTCAATTCTTTATGACTGCTAAATTTTATTAGATTCTATAGGGGTGTTGAAGGCCATGCAAACTCGTCTAGCATGATACACGGTAAAAATAGGACATGAAAAAGTTGTTGTTGGAAAAACTTTTTTTCCTTTAAAGTGCCCATCTTGCAATGTATGGTGAACTTTTAGACAATTATATTGCCTTTATTAAGAAACAAATTTGGCCAATTCTAAGATAGCCATTTTTTGAAAATTCACTTTAAATTTTAAAATATTTGTTTTTAGCGTGTAAGAATCGATTTTACAATTTTTTTTCATAAAAATTCAGACAATTTTTTAAATGTCACCCATACATCACTTTTTTGTAAGTCTTTTCCTTTTTGAGTTATGTTGATTTAAAAAAAAATCGATCAAAAAACTTAAGCCCTTTTCAAATGGTAGTCTAGATAAATTTTGAAAAAACAAAGTATGCAAAGTTGCTTGAAAAGACATAGTCTGCACACCCACAAGGTTTCATTGGATTTTGAGAGGGTGCTGCCAAACACTGGATGAATTGGCGTGAAATTCGTCAGCGACCGGATGCATATATTTTGAAAGGGCATTGGAGTCGCTAGACTCACCCAACCCGAATTAAAAAAAAAACCCAAACCCCAGGAATGTAAACAACACACACACACACACACACACACACACACGACGAGACCTCTGTCAAAGAGGACTCAAAAACCCTTTCAGGTCCACAATATTACACTGCCATCGTGGGGGAGGATGTAAGCGATGCAGACAGGTCGATTCAAGTGGAGAAGTTTGGTCGAAAAGTGTGTTCCTGCGGTATGAAATCTACCATTGTTTACACTACCAGAACAATCAATGCAGAAATCTATCGGTCTGAGTGTCTGCAGAAAAAGTTGCTGCTTTTATATCAGAAGCCTAGTACCCCTCCACTATTTTGGCCGGATAGAGCGTCGGCGCATTACGCCAAAACAACGCTAAATTGGCTCTCGGAAAAGGGTATAGATTTCGAAGAGAAAGGCATCAATCCGCCAAATTGCCCTCAGCGTCGGCCCATCGAACGCTATTGGGCGATTGTGAAGAGGGTCTTCAAAAAGACCGGTAAAGCAGCTGAGAATATACAGGAGTTCAAGCAAAATTTGGGCTAAGGCGTCCAAAAAAATGTGATGAAACACTTGTCTGGAACTTGATGAAAAGTGTTCGATCAAAAATTCGCCAAATTCGTGAAAGAATAATGTTAATTTCATCCAGTCTTCACAATGTTCAAGTTCAATCCCGTACAATAAAGAATCATCAATTTGTTTGAATACAACACCATTTTTTATATGATTTGAAAGAAAAATATGAGGATAACTTATTTTCGATACAGTCCTTAGCAGCTGTTAACAACGCGGCACATGCTTAGCACAGGCGCGTGTTTGCCGTAGTTGGTCCTCGAGTGCAGGTTTATAAAGAAAGATTGTAAAAGGGTGGTTTCGTTGTCGAATGTTGATGTTCAAAAGACCAAGTAAACTGAAGCAATCGATGTTTCCCTGAAGGAGGTTACCAACGAAACCCGCTTTGGCCACCATACGCCTCCCTTCCAACAGTTCCAGGTTGGTGAGCTTACACCGACTTTCATAACTTGATAATCTGCGAGGGTCTTGCCAACGAAGATGTCGCAAAGCAAAGCGTATAAACCTTCGCTGAACGGCTTCGATCCTCTGGACTGCATTTTAGTAGAAAGCGGACCATACGACAGCACAGTACTCCAAAAAAGGACGAACCAACGAGCAGTGTAGTGTCTTCAGACAATAAGCGTCTTTGAATTTTTTTTGCGAAGCGGAAGATGAATACTAGCTGCGATGATGCCTTGGAAACAATAAAGGAAATGTGGTTCTTGAATGACAGTTTGGAGCATTATTGTTCTGATAGAAAAGTATTGAAGTCATTCCCGTTATTCGGTGGCCACCCGTTAAACTAAAATCATGGATCCTGGATGGCACAAGGGTTGAGTGGTCCGCCGAAGTAAGATATCTAGGGCTATTGTTTGACGAAAAGCTTCTCTTCAGGTCGCATGTGGAGTGAACGTTAGTCAAGTGTACTGCCTTAGTTAGCTGTTTGTATCCGCTGGTTTGTCGAAGATCCGGCATCTCATGGGTGAACAAACTGGCTGTCTACAAACAGATCTTAGCACCTGCGATCTTCTGCATAGCACCGGTGTGAAAACAATCTGGGACAAAATCCAGGTAGCGCAGAACAAAACACTTAGGATGATGCTTAGTCGTCCATTCGACACCTCCAATTTGTGGAACAAATTTGTGCAAATATGTAATACTCCAGGACATGCTTTGATTAGCAATTTGTATATGGTAGGTTAATTGTTCATAGGAAACTAGGTTAAGTTGTAGTTTGTATATAGTAATTTTAAGTAGTTAATGCAATTTAACAAACCAAAACCAATAAAGTGGTAACACTACTCCAAACGGGTCATATAGGACTGGGAACCTTTAAAAAATTATAAAATTTTGCCATGAAACTGAAGACGAAAAGACATATATGTGTCACTTTCTTAAACAAACATGTTAGCCATCAACGAACAACGAACGAAGTAAAGATCAATTTAAGTAAGTAAATAAAAAGTACCTCATGATTGATTCGTAATATGTCTTGCAATAAAGTCTAGTCTTGTAACAAGTCAAGATCTTCCATTCCGAAAGTAATCCGGACATATCAAAAATTGAATTCTAGTCGAAGAAATACACCTGTTTCGCCCTGCTCAAATTCCAACTGAAGCAAGCTTTATTTTCCATCTCGTTTCGCTTCATTCTTCTTTATCTTTTTTTTTTCAATTGATGTCGAGCAAATCGCAAACCACCGATATCGATAGCGCGCCGCAAGTGCCACAGCGCTATCACCAAATCATCATACCTTGCCGATACATGCTCCTCATGATGTTCCCGGCTGTTATTTCTATTATTATTATTCCGTCGGGTAGGCAAAACCTTCCTCGTGTTGATTTTATCTATTGCTTCGTTTCACTTAATTTATACGTTTCGCTCAGGTACTGCACTCCGATCTAACATTTTTTTTTCACCGTAAACTTCCACAACATTCGTTACACTATCGTGCCCTCACCCTACGAACAACCCAGAAAACGAAAATAACACTACATTTGTTGTAAACTCCCAGAGTCCACTCTACTGGAACTGTGAGTTGCTTTGTTTTCGTTTTTGCAAATGCCTTTTGAAAACCAGCGCCGGGGGGAGTCAACTAATCAGCATCAAGTAGTAGGTAGTCCTATGTCGAGCACACTTCGAACCCCGCAAGTCAATTTCACGTAAATAATTCATGTGTGCATCAAACTGCCTCACGCTTTTCACTTCCTACGTTCCACGTCGCGTCACATCACTCAATTATGCTTCTCATGGTTACTACCGCTTAGTAATCGTCGCCTATTTCGATTTCCCTTCGCACTGACAACTGATCCTTGGGATTTTCTTTTCCTTCACTGGGGATGATGCATTTTTTCGCCTGCCTTCACGACTGGAATGTCGTCATTTCTCTCTCTTCATTCTACATTAATAATTATTCTTCCTCTTGACGTTTGTCACTGCACTTTGGCTTGGCCCAACCCACTGACCTGGTGAATGACGTTTCAAAGATTGCACTGAACTATGACAACGAAACAAAACCGAAAATTAACAATTCAACCACTAGATCACTAAACACAACAATCAACGAACCGAACTGAGAACATCAACTGGGAAAACATTAGAACGAAAAAAGGGGAGCCTGGGAGACGACGTCGTGGAATCGTGGAGAAGCGCAGCACGACGGAAAAACAAAAGCGCACAACATCCGAACGCGTTCGCCACCCGGAGCCGATTGATGAATTTTCAGTTTAACTCATCGTTGTCGAGAGACGGAGATACCGAGGCACCGACCGACCGACCGCCCCCGGCATCGTGATGCACCGCCCGCCCCGGACCTATCATAATCGTATAATCCGCATATAAATGGTGCCGTATAAAATATACACTGCCGACCGCCGCTATCAGCCCCACGCCAGCCCGTCGATTCGTAGGGTTAGAATTGGGGCGAAGAAGTGGGGCCATTTTATTCGTTTGTGTGACAGTGGTAGTGTCCACCAGGTGTAGGTTCCGATAGGCTCTTCTCGGTGAGAGAGTAGATGGGTGGTTAATGTTTTTCCACCCAACTTTCCGGCCCAGTGCCGGTCGCCCTAGCCCCCATTTTTATAGCAACCCCTCCTCCCTCCATCCATACATGTACAAACGAACGGGTTGAGCATTTCCGTTTTTGGGTGGTTGCTCGTAGTTACTCGGCTTGCTCGCTGCGCACCTACTTTGCCACTTGCCGGTAATTTTTCGTCATCGCCCTACGATACCGGTTTGCTGGAGAATAGAGTGATAAAATGCGGGATACAATTGTAGTAGGGTGGGTCCAAGGTCAGATGTTCGATTAACCCTCTGTCTGTTCTAGAACGAAAACTTACATTATCAGTGTGACCCAATGAAATGTCAGTAAAAAAAGGCATTGCATTTTGTAAACATCGTCAGATTCCAGCTTATCTTGTACTCCAGAACGGAGCAGCAACAGGATTACGACTTACCGCAAGGGTATGGTATCAATTGAAAATTTGCAAAAAGTCAACCGTCACGAAAAATTGAAATACTTTGAACGTTGATAACTCAATGATTTCTTCATAGGTTTTCAAGATTTTTCCATAAATCGGTTGGAAATTTCCGCGACTATAAATTCAGTTTTCAAAAAATATCATTGAACTGTAAAAGATTGATAGTTACATTAATTAACAGTGATGCTTATAATCACCGTTTGCATACTAAACGCAAAGTATATTCCTAACACAGACTTCAGAATTAAGTACCTAAGAATTTCATCTACAGCATATGGTGAGGTGGTCATATAACGGGTGTACCGTCGCAGGTAAGATTCTTAAGATTTTTTCGGGCCAGCAACGAGCTCATGGACCAAGATATTACAAGGAGCAGCAAGGCGGGGTGGGTTAAGCGGAACACGAAACGAATGTAAACGAATGTTCGGAAAAGTAAACTATATTTTTTGTAGCAACTTTTGGAGCAGCTCAAAAACTGAAAAAATTTATATTTTCATCATTATCATTGGTTTTCAGATTACCATTTAGCAAGTACCCACTCAAATAAAGGGTGTCCACGATGAAATTGCCACACTATGAAATTGCTCTTACTTTTTAACCGTTGGGTAGAATTTAATGAAAATTTGGGTGGATTTAGTTCATAGTGCATTCGAGTGCGGTTCGAGGAACGGTTGACCACCGATCGGAAGCCCAGAAGTGAAGGAAAAGTATTCCGTACAACACCAAAAATCACAACCGCGTAGTTGGGGCCTTCAACCGAAATCCGAACGCCTCCGTTCGGGATGTGGCTAAGAAGCTGCACCTAAGCCGAAGTTTTGTCCAGAAGGCCAAAACTAAGGCTGGGCTTCGAACGTTCAAGGTACAAAAGGCCCCTAATCGCGACGAGAAGCAGAACAAGTCCGCCCTAACCCGTGCCAGGAAGTTGTACCTCAACATGCTGACGAAAGTTGAATGCTGCATCATGGACGACGAAACATATGTGAAGGCCGACTTCAAACAGATCCCCGACAACCTGTTTTTCACGGCCAAGGATAAGTTCAGCGTTCCGGAGCATGTCCGCACTCAGAAGATGTCCAAAGAAATTCCTGGTTTGGCAAACCATCTGCACGTGCGGGAAGCGGAGTGCACCTTTCGTGACCCAGGACACGATGAACGGACAGGTGTACATAAAAGAGTGCTTCCAGAACCGGCTGCTTCCTCTCCTGAAGGCCCACAACGTCCCAACAATCTTCTGGCCGGATTTGGCCTCATGCCACTACTCCAAGGACGTGCTGAAGTGGTATGCGGACAATAAGGTCAATTTCGTGCCGAAAATGTTCAACCCTCCCAACACTCCGGAGCTCCGCCCCATCGAGAAGTACTGGGCGATTATGAAGCAGCACCTTCTTAAACGACCTAAGGTAGTGAAGACAGTCGAGGAACTGAAGAAAGTATGGGTTTAAATGCAAAAAACGGTTGATTCACAGGTTGTGCAGAATCTTATGGCCGGGGTTAAGGCCAAGGTGCGGGCATTTGCGTATGGACTGTAAATAAAATACGAGTAAAATAATAAAATGAAGTTTAACAGTTATTTCTCAATCCCTGAAAATTTGATGGCAATCGGATGGAAACTCGAATTTTGCGAATCAATTTTGTGTGTGGCAATTTCATCGTGGACACCCTTTAAGGCAGCCAAGGCCAGACAGGAGCTGCGTCAAGGAGGAGGTAACTTCCCCGTGTCACCGACCGACCCTTCTGGATATATCCGGGATTAGTCGGTGCGTCTGACCTTTGATGGAGTTTTTCCATTCCCTCTGCCACTTGACCATTGATGCGGCTCTAGTGGTCAACCAGACACCTTTCTTGCCTCGCTGTTCGAAGCACTCTACCTCCTCTTTTATGACGACGCAGGCCGCGTCGTGTGAAACCGCACGCGTATGCGCTGACCACTCTTAGGCACATTAGTCTGTGTGTACTTTCGAGTTTGTCTAGGTAGTTTTGAGTACTCAAGGCGGTGGCCCATGCTAGCCCGTCATACCTATGTATGGACGGAGCGACGCTGGCTAGGAGCTTTGGTAGTCCTTTGTCGGGGGTGAATGGGGAAAGCGGAAATAGCGATAGATGTTTTTGGGGGTGGTTGTCGTCGATCATAATCCCGCAGTTACATGCACTAATCGTCACCCTTTGCTCCGATTGTCTGTTATTGACCACAGTAATCTCCGTTTTGTGATGGGCCAACTCCAGTCTCCTGTAGCGCATCCTTCCCTCGTCAATGTCGATGGAGTGCGTGGCCGTTAACTTCACCTCTTCTATGGACTTTCCATAGATCTTCTAGGCTGATGTCCGCGAAGCCAATTATCTTGAACCCGTTAGGGAACTTCAACCTCAACATTTCGTCATACATCGTGTTCCATAGCACCGCACCCAGCATTGAACCTTGCGGAACTCCTGCGGTGACTTGAACGGGTTCCTAACCCGCCGCTGTGTTGTATACCTGTACCCGATTCTGGAAATAGTTGCCTAGGAGCCCGGACACGTTGGAGCGAGTTGGCAATAGCCTTCCAACTGGCACTATTGAACGCATATCTCACAGCCAGGGCGACTACTGCACAGTAGCCTCTTACGTTGGATTGCCACCTCTGTCGTCTTGGTGACGGACATGATAGCATCCACCGTTGACTTCCCTTTACGGAAGCCAAACTGATTCTTGGACAGGCCATCCGTACCCTCCGTGTCCTTCTACAACCCGTTGAGGATTAACCGCTCCAGCACCTTACCCGTCGTATCCAACAAGCATATCGGACGGTATGCCGATGGATCACCCGGTGGCTTCCCTGTCTTCGGCAGCAATACTAGCGTCTGGCATTTCCAGGCGACCGGAAACGGACGCCCTCGTCCAGACATCTTCGCATCACCACCCTGAACATTTCGGGAGCCAGCAGAGTAGCCGTCTTGATAGCCAAGTTCGGTATGCCATTTGGCCCTGGCGCTTTCACCTTTAGCGACTTACCTATCACAATGAGTTCATCCTTCGTAACCGTCACTTCGTCCCTTTCCCCCGCGGTGCCGTTATCATCGCCCACGTGATTGCGGATGTTCGGCGTTGTCGACCGTCCTTTCACCACTATGACAGCGTTATGGTCTGGGATACTGGAACGCTGATCATGGTACGATTCTCCGGCTATGGGTGGCCAAGGACTAGAGTCGTGGTGTGGAAAGAGTCCCCCAATGACCACCTTCAGTAGCTCCGGTGATTGCTCGGTTGGAGCTGCTGCACCTATGGTTTTGGCCATTACCACCCGATAGGCGTCACCCCATGGGCGTTGGCTCTCAAACACAGGCCCTCGAAGCAGGCTAGTCTGCTGATCTCTATCTCCTTCTTTAGCGCGGCCTTGGCGGTGACTAGCGCCACTCGACGCTGCGTGCTTTCAGAGTCCGACCGCGCTCTCTGCATCCTCCTTTTTGCGCGGAGGCAAAATCTACAGAGGTCGGCGATCGACTCCGTCTGTCCACAAAAACACTGGCGATCTTCCATCCCTAGGGTTGATCTTCCTAGACATGGTTGCATCGCACACGCGTGTCAGTTGATCGCCGCATGGGTCCTGGGTTTCGCTCAAGTTCTGTTCCCGCTCAAGCGCCTCTCTAAATACTTCTTCATCGAAGTATGATGCCTTCCATCTGCGGGCGAACGGAGTGGGTGCTCTTCCTTCTGCGCGCTGCCTAGTATTGTGGACGATACTATAGCGAACCGCCAAGTGGTCGCTATGAGTGTAGCCATCCTCCACCCTCCAGTTGATCGCCAGCCCAGGGCTGCAGAACGTCAGGTCGATGATTGACTCCGTTCCGTTTCTATGGTAGGTACTTTTGGCCTACGTAGGCCAGGTCTACGTGCAGACTGGCAGAATCTGACCCCTTGGGTTGGTAAGGCGGCTGCCCCACTGCAGCGCCCAGGCGTTGAAGTCGCCGGACATTACCAACGGATTTCGGCCAGTTAGCTCTGTTGTAATCCGATCAACCATTTGTGCAAACTGGTCAATCGACCATTTTGGCGGCGCATAACAGCTGCAGAGGAACACTCCATTACTGCCGGCCACTTTTTCAACCGCGAAGCCCTCGTTTGAGGTAGACACAACCTCCTGAACCTGGAACTTGCCCGTCATTCATAATGCAGCCATATTGGACCTATCCACATGGTGGGCTCCTTGCAGTCCCGAGCCTTGTGGCCTTTGCATAAGTCGCTCCTATGGGGATCCTTGCAATTTCACGACATATGCCTGCTATCGAGGCACCTAAAGCATGCCTTTGGCGGCTGTTACAAACTCAGTGGGCAAACGGACCACCCCACTTTGAGTTTCGTGTCGTGGTCACTTAAGTCCCTAGTGGACCCTTTAGCAGCTGTATGGCTGTTGTGGCTACCTTGACCTCACTCTGGGCCATGATGGCCGTGGAGATTTCGCTAGCCTCCGTGATCTCGTCCAAATTTTTACATCGGAGAGTCACTAACGTGGCTAGAACACGTACCTCCACTCCCTCTCCCAAAGCTTGTTCGGCCAGCTTATTATAGGCAGGGCCCTTCAGCTTCGTATCCTTCCTGAGCGCTAGGATCTTTTCACCAGTACGGGGACGGCGGATTCTCCGCACATCGGCACCCAGATCCACGAGCTTAGCGTCGCCGAGCATCGCTTTGATGACCTCGGAGTACTTAGTGTTCGTGCCAGGCTTTGATTCTTTTCTTGGTCTATCTCCCATTTCCGAACCTTGGTCCAGGGACTTTCTTTGCTTCTAGAGGGGTTGTTACTCGTACCCCTCTTGTCGTTCCGTTCGTTGCTGGGGCCGGCACTTGGGTCGCCCCTGCGCTTGAGACTTCCCACGCCGACCAAGTGGGTCTAGCACTTTTGGCGTCGGGGTCACTCTCTTTACGCCCCGTAGGGCGTGATGTTGTACCTTCCGACCCCGACGCAACATTCGCATATGTTGTTGGGCCCGTGGGGCCGCCTGACACCAGCCGCTTCTTGGGAGCACCGGGTGCAATCCCTCGGAGACGGATGCATTTCCCTGGAACTTTGGACGGCTAGAAGCTTGGCTTCCAGTTCGTTCCTCTCGCGGCATGCAGCCTGAACGGACGTACGAAGCTTTAACAAGCTTTGTTAGACGTCCTTTCTGGTTTCCTGCTTTGTTCGTACGGTTCGACGTAAAGTCGATTATAGCATTCAGCTGTTCTGGGACTACTATCACTTTTGGAAGCGTGTCTCGCCTCATTTCCATAGCCCGGATGAAGGAAGGTGTTGAATTTGTTTAAGCGTCGACGGTATTTTGGCCCATTTTGGCATCCTGCCACTACGCGCGGCCGGTGTTAGACTGGTACAGAGATGTTGACAATGTAGATTTTGTACCAAAAGGCTTCAACCCACCGAACTCGTCGGAACTTCGTCCGATGAAGGCCAAACTTCGTAAAACACCTAGAGTATTCGAGAACGAACTGGCTTGGAAGAGACAGTGGGTAAAGGTATCAAAAGATGTCGGCCCCACAACAGCCCAAAACGTAATGAGTGGTTTCAAGGGCAAAGTGTCGACATTTGATCCAATAAACCAATAAAGTAGAAACCTAACCACAATGTTGTTGTTCATTCCCTGAAGGTTTGACGACTTAAACGATTTTTTGTGTGTCTCATTCTTTTCGAGTACAGCCTGTAGTACGCACCAAAACACAATCAACGGGTGTTGTCAAGAGCAAAATGTGAACTGAATCGCTTTAGGATTTCTGACAAATAGAGACCAAGCCAATCAAATGTGAAGTTTGTTGATCTGCTTATTGCTAATCTTACAAATAATAAATAAATTAAGCAACAACGGGTAACTGTTTTGACATTTTATGATTATTTAGGTATGCTCAAAATCGAGCATTTCAGAGCACTCTTGCCGTTGCAGTGGTTTGAAAATATCGCGATGTTCTGAGGTCGCGATGTTGAATATGCGGATTAATTAATTAAATACTCTTTTCGATTCCATACGCCACCCAAATGACAGTACTCAATGAAGCACATATGTTGATAAATGGCTAAATGGAGAAGCGACACAGCAACCTAGTTGACCCATTAATAATAGCAATTAATTGGTCTGCGCCTGTGCCACGGGTATGCAATTACTGCTTTTTTTTTTTCCTGTCACACAGAGTACACATTGGAATTCATAGACTAACGGATGTCACCTCTTACTTCAGTTTGGGTTCCCCTTCGCATGCATGCCTATTTATTCATACGATTGTGTATGTAGCGAAGGGAGTCCGGAATGATATTCTGCTTCGTAGTGTCACGTTTGTGATTATTAGATGATGTAATAGGTTCGTGGCTTGAATTGGCAATCTTTGAATAACCCTAGCTGTTTCAAACCTTTTATTTTAAATTAAATATTATGAAGGGTTCATTTTGGGTGCTGTATGTATAGTACGTTAACACTTGGTCAATAATGTTGCAAAAACATTGGCATATTTTCTGAACTAAAGGGCCTTTAAAATCCGCACACACTCAAATTGCTCTAACTTTCGATCCGTTGGGTAAAATAATTGAAATTTTGCGTAGACATAGTTTAATGTGTGTTGTTTACACTCTGTGAGTTGATTTCATCAGATGCGCAAAAGTTTTCAAAATGGCGACGAAAGAAACGCACTGTTCGCGAAAAAGTTTGAGAACAAGGATCTGTCGCATCATGCCATCGGAGAAGAAAGTTGGGAATCGCGAAATCCACGGTGTCTGGTATCTTAAAACGAAAGGGCGAACACGAAATTATTGCGACACCGAAAATGTCATGCCAATTTTCTTATAATGTTTAGAATCAAACCAAAACTTTAGGGTAGTTTTATACATATTTTTACTTCAAAAATCAAAAGAAAAGTTAATCGATGGAGCCTTGAGTGTAAAATTGAACGCATTTTCGCTTGAAGCCCTCCATCAAAGTCTTTACAGTGTCATCCGGTACCAGTTTCTCAGTTTTTTTTTCCATTTTCTTAACATGTCCTTCTCGTCTTTGACTGTCTTCTTGCTCTTCCGAAGTTCCCGCTTCATCATTGCCCAGTACTGCTCCACCGGGCGCAGCTCCGGACAGTTTGGCGGATTCATGTCCTTTGGAACAAAATGGACAGAATTGGCCTCATACCACTCCAGGACACTTTTAGAATAGTGGCATGATGCCAAATCTGGCCAAAATAGCGGAGCTTCGTCGTGCTGCTGCAAGCACGGCAAAAGGCGCTTCTCGAGACACTCAGATTTGTAGATCTCGCCATTTACTGTGCCCTTTGTCACGAAAGGCTCACTCCTCAGTCCGCAAGAGCAGATGGCCTGCCAAATGAGATATTTGGAGGCGAACTTCGACATTTTCTTCTTCTTAAATTTGTCGTCCACATAGAACTTGCTCTTGCCGGTGAAAAACTCCAACCCCGGAATTTGCTTAAAATCGGCTTTTATATACGTTTCGTCGTCCATCACACAGCAGCCATATTTTGTCAGCATCTTCTCGTAGAGCTTCCGTGCCCGAGTTTTAGCCGTCGATTGTTGCCGCTCATCGCGGTTTGGGAAGTTCTGTACCTTGTATGTATGTAGTCCAGCTCTCTTCTTTGCATTCTGGACGTAGCTCTGCGACATGCCGATCTTTTTAGCCAAATCACGGCTTGAGACGTTGGGATTTGCTTTAATCATCCGCTCCACCTTTCCCTCCGTCTTTTTGTTCTCCGGTCCCGGTTTTCTTCCAGCTCCTTTGCCGTGGTCCAACGTCAATCGCTCCTAGAACCACTTCAACACTCTGGAGACGGTTGAATGGTGAATGTTCAACATTTTTCCCAACTGCCGGTGCGACAGGTCAGGAAATTCCAGGTGTTTGGAAAGAATTTGTTCTCTCGACTCGCGTTGGTTCACCTCCATTTTCGTTGAATCGAAAAACACGACTTCGAGTTTGACAGCATGTAAACAATACACAACAATGAGAAAGTGTGCAAAATTTGGTTGATTTTTACCCAATGGTAAAAAAGTTATGCCCTGTTGAATGTGTCGCAATAATTTCGTGTTCGCCCTTTAAAATACCGGCATCCTTTAATTTGCTGACTATGTCTTCAGGAACCGGTAGTGGATAGTGGTTGGGCTCCAAAGCAGCATTCAGCCCGGTAGAGTAATCGGTACAGATACGTACTGTTCGATTGGGCTTGAAAACGGGTTTTGCCTTGGGCTTGAGAAAGAGTTTCGCCTTAATCTTCTTGCAGAGTCCAAGGCCGGGCTTGAACACTTCTGGAAACGCAGCTTTGTACCGTTGGATCTGATTGTCTTGACTAGCAGCAACGTGGATCTGGTTAGAAATTGCAGACAGCGGAGTGTCCCATAGTCCGATCACTTGTTTTGAGGCATACGCAATGGCTTCCGCCTATTTTTTGTATTTTCAACCAAAAAGTGCTAAGATTTGGGACGTTTATTTTTGAAAGCATTTACAGCAAATACAGGGTGTGCCGTTTAAAATCCGCACACACAAAATTCATTCTCAACATTCGAGTTTTTATCCGATTATCACCAAATTTTCAGGGAGTAAAAAGAAACAGTTAAAGTTAGTTTTGGCGTCATTGATTGAATTTATTTCGGATTAATGCGCGAACCTTGGCCTTAACCACAGCCATAAGCCTCTGCACGACCTCAGAATCGACAGTTTTTGCATGTTAACCCATGCTTTCTTAATTTTAGGTCTTTTTAGAAGGTGCTCCTTCATAATGGCCCAGTATTTTTCTATTGGGTGCAGTTCCGGAGTGTTTGGGGGGTTCAGATCATTCGGCACGAAATCAACATCATTCGCCACTCTATCACGTCCTTCGTGTAGTGGCAGAGGGAGAAGCCGCTTTTGGAGACACTATTCCAAATACACCTGTCCATTCATGGTGCTTGCGGTAACGAAAGGTGTACTCCGCTTTCCGCAAGTACCAATCGCCTGCCAAATTAAGAACTTTTTCGCAAACTTCGACATCTTCTGCGTCCGGAGGTTTTCGTGAACATCACACTTATCCTTGGCAGTCACATACAGATTTCCTGGAATCTGGTTGAAGTCCGCCTTCACATATGTCTCGTCATCCATTACGCAGCAGTGTGGTTTCGTTAACTTCTGGTCGTACAACTTCCGGGCACGGCTTTTTGCAACCGTATTCTGTTTCTCGTCCCGGTTTGAAGACTTCTGAACCTTAAACGTACGTAGTCCAGCTCGAGTTTTGGTATTCTGCACGAACGTCTTGCTCACATGCAACTTTTTAGCCACATCTCGAACTGAGGCGTTCGGTTTCCGTTTAAAGGCGCCAACCAGGCATTTGTGATCGTTCTCGTTGACCTGACGGCTGTTTTGCCGGATATTTGCTTCCGATCAAAAGTCAGATGTTCTTCGAACCGTTTCACAGTGGTTCCAACGTAGAAGGAAGGCGGTCATAAATAATTTTTTTGATAGTTTCGTCATAAAACCATATGTCTTTAATGAATTTGGGGTCGCTGAGTCCAAATTTGAGGTAAAAAAGAACGGATCGATCCACCATGCAGTGATAAATGGCTTTTTTACCTTTCTTACAAATAAATAAATTATATCCCTTGAATTTTACGTTTATCATGGGTCATGTGTCTAGAAACGACATGTTGGACCCATCATGTGACATCCCAAATGACATGTGAACTACCGAACAACTGAAATGGTATTGATATCATGTACTCAGACTCGTTATATTCGAGCATGCTCCGGATATTTTAATGGAAGTGGTAAGTGTTTATTCAAACACGTAAGAAAGGTCATATTTATCTGTTGTTCTCTTTTGCTGTGATAGCAATACTGCCCATAAAAGCATATCTGTCCCATCTTTGCTGCAAGTATCTGCAAGTAAACTTGTGGGAAATTGAAGTTGAAGAATTGCCCATTCACCCACAATACGAAGAAGATTCCAGTCAAAATGAACAAGCTGAAGTATTTCCGAACAGAAGAGGTCCAGAGTGGAAAAATGAGGAAAAAAAAAAAGCAAAAGGGAAAAGGGGGGGGGGGGGGGGGGGGGGTGGGGAAAGAGGGGGGAGGGGGGGGAAAAAAGGGGGGGGGGGGGGGAAAAAAAAAAAAAGAAAAACAAAGGTGTGTGTGGGGCGGGGGGGGTGGGTTTGTTTTTTTTTTTTTTTTTTTGTTTTTTTTCTCGCGATTGCGCGACCGGCTCGTGATATTTCGCCAGCTCTTGCCAGCTTGTTAGCGGTGGCAAGCCAAAAGGAAGCGCTGCAAGCGTGTGCAAGCTTTCCCGCTCGACCTGTTGCCGTGGCAATGGGTCGAAAAAGTCAACACGTGGTGACAACCACGCCAGCGGCATCAGCTCCCGCAAACACACCGAAACCGAGCTGCTCCAAGCGACAACGAAATGACGACGCCGATTCATCGGATCCCAACGCCCGATTACTAGCGAGCAATCGGTTTGCTGCGCTCCCGGTACAGGAGGTACCGAAGAAAGTGAAAATCCCGCCGCTTTTCACCACGTCCAAAAACATTGCTGCACTCAAAACTGAGCTTGCAGCAATTAAGCTAAATCCGCTGTTCAAGCTGTGCAGTACGGGCACAAAAATAATGTGCTCGACTGAAGCTGAATACCGTGCTGTTGGCGCTCATCTGATCGCCAAGCAACATGAGTTTTATACTCATGATGTACCCGGAAACAAGCCGATGAAGGTGATTTTGCGTGGCCTCCCAGAGTACACTCCGGAATCAATTTTCGCCGAGCTGCAAGCGGTGGCATTGAAACCTCTGAAGGTGTTCGCCATCAGGCGCCAGCAACAAGGAAACCATCGGGACCAACTTTATCTGGTCCATCTGGAGAAGGGTTCCGTCACGATCGAGGAATTGAAGAAAATACGGGCCCTCTTCAATATCATCATCGAGTGGGACCGATACCGCCCGAAGCAGCATGACGTGACACAGTGCGGAAAGTGTCTGGCGTTTGGTCATGGGACCCGAAACTGCCACATGAAACCCCGGTGTAGAAAGTGTGCCAGAGCGCACACAACTATGGATTGCGCTCCGATGGACGAAGGTGCCCCATCAAAGTGCGCCAACTGTGGCGCTAACCACGAAGGCATCAACCGAGCCTGTCCCAAACGAGCGGAGTATTTGGCCATCCGCAAGCAGGCGTTCTCCAAGTCTCGGCCTGGTCAACGCCGCCCGCCACCTCGAATGGACGAGGAGAATTTCCCGACGCTTCGGTACCAAGTGCCGAATCTGCCGCCAGTTCCATTAAACCATCGCCATGCAAACCGCCCGTCAGCATCCGTTCAGCAACGATTCGCGGCCGCCGCCGCCGCCCCCATGCCGGCTCCTCCTCCAGGCTGGGGCAATCCGAGTTGCAGTACCTCCACGCAACCACCCGTCGATGGACAGCTCTATGACACGGAGCAAATGGTCGAGTTCGTTCAAGAACTCTACCGCCAACTACGTTCCTGCCGCTCGAAGGAGGAACAGCTCAAAGCCGCCACATCCGTGACGATGAAATTTATTTTCAAATATGGACCATAATCGCACCATTAGCATCCTCAATAGGAATGCTTGTTCCATCCGGTACAAAATCATCAAGCTCGGTGACTTCCTCAACAAGAAGGCCATCGACATCGCCATCGTCACCGAGACACATCTCCCAGGCCCGGGAGCATTACATCGATACCGGTGATTGATCAGGTGAGCAACTCTGTACCCATTGATAGACCCACTAAAGAATTAATACAATTGCGCAACGCCATCCGAAGGCAATACCAGCGAACTGGTCTGCCTACCTTAAAAACTCATTGCAATCGGATAACAAAAATTATCAAGGCCAGAATGGTGGACCTCAGAAATAACAATTTTGCCGACAAGATCCGCTCTCTCCCAGATTGTGCAAAGCCGTTCTGGAAGTTGACAAAAAATTTGAAAACTAAGCCAAGGCCCATTCCACCGTTGATCCCACTAGACAGCAATAGCTCTAAGGATCGCTTGATAACTCCTGCAGAAAAGGCTGCTGAGATAAGTCAACACTTCGTCAGCTCCCACAATCTCGGACAAAACATCGTCAGTCCACACGAAGCTGCCGTTAGCGCGCTTATTACTAACATCCATATAAGCCCCAACGACTTCACAGAGGAGTTGGAGATCTCAGCTGACGAATTGTTGACTTATATCAAAGGCTCAAAGAACATGAAGGCCCCAGGTTTCGATAACATCATGAACTTGGAGCTCAAGCAATTGAGCCCCCAGTTCTATAACCATCTGGCGATGGTTTTCAACCAATGCCTCCGACTTGGCTACTTCCCCTCGTGTTGGAAGTCAGCCAAAGTCATCCCCATCCAGAAACCTGGGAAAGATCCTTCATGTTCCAAGAGCTATAGGCCCATCAGCCTTCTCTCAGGAGTATCGAAACTGTTTGAGAAAGCGATCCACCGTCGGCTTCTCTCGTCTGCCGACGAGCTGAACATCTTGCTCGACGAGCAGTTCGGATTCCGACGTGGTCGCTCAACAGTGCACCAACTTAACCGAGTAACCAACATCCTCAGGCGGAACAAGTCTGTTGCGAAATCATCTGCCATGGCACTTCTCGATATCGAGAAGGCCTTCGATAACGTGTGGCACGATGGCCTGGTGTATAAGCTAAAAAGATACAATCTTCCTATCTTCCTGGTGAAGATAATTAAAAATTATCTGTCGGACAGGACATTCCGTGTTTCGCTGCAAGGTGCAGTTTCCGATGCACAGGAGATCTCCGCCGGTGTTCCGCAGGGAAGTATACTAGGTCCACTTCTGTTCAACCTATTCACCTCGGACATACCCCCGCTCCCTGAAAATGGATCTCTGTCGTTGTTCGCCGATGATACATCAGTCGTCCACAATGGTAGGGTAACAAGAGCGCTTACAGCGAAACTGCAGCGAAGCCTGAATGTTCTGTCAGAATACTTCACCGAATGGAAGATCTGTATCAACGCAGCGAAGACCCAGGTCATCCTATTCCCACACTCCAACTCTCCCAAACTTGTTCCGCCTGAGGATTGTAAAATTAGCCTAAACAACACAACGGTGGAATGGGCCAAATCAGCTGTCTATCTTGGCGTCACCATAGACAGCAAGCTTATTTTCAGGGAGCAGGTTGACAAAACTGTCACAAAGTGTAACGTTCTGTTGAAGCTACTGTACCCATTGACCAACAGAAGGTCTACATTATCCCTGAAAACAAGCTTGCTGTCTACAAGCAAATCATACTTCCAGTCATCGAGTACGGCATGCCCATCTGGGAGAGTTGCGCAAAAACACATAACCTGAAGCTTCAGCGTGTTCAAAATAAGTTCCTCAGGATGATCCTGAACACCCCTCCGAGGACAAGAACATCTGAGGTCCACCGTCTGGCCGAGATAAAAATGCTCGATGACCGCTTTAGTGAGTCTATCAATCGGTACAGGGCACGCTGCCTGACATCGGATCACCAGATCATCCGGAATCTGGTTCCCCACCCCTAGGATTTTCAAATTGTAGTTGTAGTTGTAGATTAAGTAGGTTATCAAATTTTAACAAACAATGCCCCAAGGGCTGATCTGAAAATTAATTTAAAACATAAAACACACAAAACACACAAAACACATAAAACAATGCCGACATCCATCATTTCATCGACCATGGCAAGGGTGTCGGCTAACTGCTGTAAGGCTTAAAACAACCTCAAACCACATTCCATATAGCTTCGAATGGCGTTTGGCAGAACGCAAATAGGTTTTGCCCCAACCAACGGCAATGGACTATTTGCCTATTGGCTTATTTCCGTTCTCGAGGGGTATTGACGTTAAATGCGTAACTACGTGCCGGTTTCGTGCCTTATCGGAATGCATTCATTTAATCTACTGAGCGTGCGATTGGAATCATCAGCTCTAGTTCAAAGGTTGCATCGTAATTATTGGATTTAGCTGGAATGTAACAAACGAATGTGACGTAGAATTGCTTCAAGTTGGCTCCCGTTCGAGTAATGGGAATAATTACAAAAACTAGTTCCTAGAAATGGGTTCAGATAACACGGCTGCGGATTTAAATCTGCTCTGGCTGATAACGAGCATTGTTTATCTACCTACAAACTTAGGTACGATATAGACCAACGAACTTACCCTGCGAGTGGAAGGCGCCCGAGCGCGAATGATAAGAGTTAATCTGAAGGGTTGTGTTGATATTGGAATGAATGCTAGAGTTAACCAATTTTGGATTCTTATCACCATGATGTTTAGATTAGAAATCTACGTTTGAGTTTCGATAAATTTCAAAGTTTGGTTAGTTGATTTATCTGAATTTGACTGTCCTTGAGTTCAAATGTCCGGTTGCCACCCGTATTTTCCGCGCATAAGGCAACCAAATCTCTTGCTTGAGTTACTCACACAACGCCGAAAAATCAATTCGTCTTGAAACTCATAACAACTATTCAGACGACAAGTAATTGCTTGCCAATACACACCTTGACAATTCTTATTCCTCTATTGTAGAAACAACCAAAACCATCCAAGCCAAAAGGCGGAACAATGAATTTTTGAGCTTGAACACTCATCGGCTGATTTTAAGTCGTTATATTCGACTAATGAACTCACGCATGAGTTTTGACGATTTCAGTTTTTCCGAACAATACAGGCAATAAACGAGGCAGGGATCGCAGCAAGCAGTGCTTTGAAACTGACGTGTTTTGCTTTTGCTGCGTCGTTTTCACGAAAAAAAAAACACAATATTTCGTTAACTGAGTGCTTTGCGTAAAACGTAGTTAGTGTAATCGATTTTCTTTCATAATGGGTCACGTTTCATCAGATGGATTGTGCGTCGTTAGTTTTGTTCCCGTTGCTTGTTTTTTAGTACTCCGCCCCCGCAACCGGAGAAGCTATTCTGCATCAGATTAAGAACTGGTTGAGGTTGTTAGATATTATCGAATATATGCCTTTACATATCCCAAGTAACATTGCCAAAACTATCCTGCTTCATTAAGTTTTATTAAGGTTTTATCAAAGCCACTAGAAATCAATTTGGTTTTATTATGACACCAAGAGGTGCCAATAGGTTTTATATTTTAGTCAGGTTTATGGGAACCTTCACAGCTTGTTCAAAACGATCTTAAATGCTGAATGCTCATTCATATTATCTTATTATGGTCAGCTGAAAAAGCATTTTAAAACCATTTTGCCTCCATTGAATGCATTAAACGGCAAATTGGCATTGAGAGAAGCCACCAAATAACCAAATAGTTTTAAAGTAGTCATTGCGAACATAACTTGGCTTTATGCCGGAATTGTGATTTTTTTCCAATCGCCATATTGAAATATAAGAAATAATTGAAATGTGGAAAAATAAATGCACCAAATTTTAAATGTAATGCAAATGAACTGTAGATCTGAAACCAATTTCTGCATTTTTTTTTTTTTTTTGATAACTTTATTGAATTTCATCAATTTTCAAGAAATTCATGATTAATTTATCGAATATATTTGTTTTAATTTTTTGTTTGATGTTGTAAACTCGCATAATTTCCGAGGCGCATTAATTTTCGGCTCTTATCGTGCCAATATTCACCACAAAATTAAATGCGTTTATGATTTGGAGCATGGTACGCTGTAAAAAACTCAATTTGTTTTGGATATTTTGCTTTAAAACCAAATTTCCCGCAATACCAGACCTTTTTTCTCAGATATTATTTACTGCTAAATGAATCTGAAGAGCAGAGAATCGAACGAAGCAGAACAACAAAAACCAACCACGATATCACAGTGAAGTTTGACAGCTGTGGCCATTTGGCCGTATGCTGGTTTTCATGACAGCCAATAGGTTTTATGAAGGTTCTCAAGTGGTCATAACATCTTTCACAATAACATATTCAAACCCTTTATGTTCTTATAAAGGTTTTATTAACTTGTTTTCACAACCGTCTATAGAGTGGGCCACTTTGTACAAATTTTGGCTTTAAAGAAGCATAGAGGAGTTGTTGGTAGACAAAACAGTTTTGAATGTAGTTTTATCAACAAAGCCGAAGGGAATGCTATACGGCTGGAATGAAACTGAACTTGTTACTTGGGATAGTACACGCCAGGATCAAGAACGTCTATTTTTGATTCTGAAAGTGTGAAAATTCTTTACACATCCATTCGATATGTAAAGATTTTCATGCGAGGTTATTGTTGGGGTGTTTAGCTATAGGTAATTGTGAAAGTTTCTTCCATAAAAGCACAGCCGGTCGTTGGGAGACTGATTGTATACACACACACACTCTGCATGCAATAAACTGGGCATCCATTCGATATGTAAACATTTTCAGTATAACCAGATATATATAGGAGTGTATCGAATATATGCTATCCACATACATTTGCGTTGTACGCATGTATTTGTGATGGTTTTTATGCTCTGAACACTGCATGCTGTGCGTTTGACTGTCAGCTTTCTTTTGTTTACTTGTTTGAGCGGTTCAAAGTCTGCGTTTTCAAAATGTCGCGTAGAGGTGAAATTCAGCCTTCACATGGCTAATGAGCAGGGTATTACTAGCGAAAATGGCGAGGGTTTGCATTCATCATGCGAGTGTTAAAACCATCATTAATAAGTTTGGGGAACACTATTGTTTGGATCAGCTACCAGGAAGAGGCAGAAAAACCCGGTTCTTCCAACCCGAAACTGGAGCAGAAAATGGTATCTCTAATCATGAAGAACAAATCAATGTCAATACGTGATTTGGCCAAAAAAGCAGGAACGAGTGTCGGGAATGATCCAGCGTATCAAGAGGCGACACCACCTGAAGACCTACAAGAAGCAGAAAATCTCGAAACAAAGTGCAGAACAGAAGAAGCGAGCAGCAATTTGTGCCCGGAAATTTATTCACGTCTTTTGCAGCTTCCGGATGCATGCGTTTTGCTGGACGATGAGACCTAGTAAAGGATGCTACTGAGCCGTTCCAGGTCCACAATACTTGCCGTAACGTTGGGGAAAATTTGACACGATGCGGACAGGTCGATTCAAGTGGACGAAATTTCGGTCAATACGTATTATGGCATAAGCAATATGTTCCTGTGGTTTGAAGTCAACCATTTTTTACACTACCGGAACTATAAATGCGGAAATCTATCGATCTGAGTGTCTCCAGAAGAGATTGTTGCCTTTATATAAGAAGCATAGTACACCTCCACTGTTTTGGCCGGATTTAGCGTCGGCTCACTATGCCAAAACCACTCTCAATTGGCTTGCGCAAAAGGGTATAGATTTCGTTGAGAAAAATATCAATCCACCAAATTGCCCTCAGCTTCGACCCATCGAACGTTACTGGGCAATCGTGAAGAGGGTCTTCAAGAAGACTGGTAAGGCAGCTGGGAACATGCAGGAATTCAAAAAAATTTGGGCTCAAGCGTCCAAAAAATGCGATGCAACACTTGTCCGGAACTTGATGAAGAGCATTCGATCCAACCAGTTCGAAAATTCGTGAAGGAATAACTTAAATTTCATCCGGTCTTCATTATGCCAAGTTTAACCTCGTACAATAAAGGATCAATTTTTTGTATGAATAAAATATCGGTTTTCAATATAATTTGAAAGAAAGTTTGTGGATAGCTTATTTTCGATACACTCCTTAAGCATATATATTTTTTGGACTCAAGAGTAACTTTTGAGAAGGGCTTACGTGTTTTTGAGACAACAGTTTTAGGAAAACAGTAACTCGGAAATCGTTCGTTTCAGAGAAAAAGTGTCTGAAAAGAAATGGTAGGGAATCAAAATGTCCATGAAAAAAATACACACTGAAAAAAAATTCAAAGGAAAAAATCATGATTAAAACTGCAAATTCAAATTCCCAAAATACGCTATTTTAATTTTTTTTTTTTAATTTCGATGGTAAAATTTGAGCAAATAAGTCATTGTTTTAGAGGTGAGAACATGGACCAAAAATTGTAAAAAAAGTTTTCCTAACAGCAAGTTTTGGAAGATTTTCATAAAATTAATTTATGTTTATCAAAAGTACTTTTCAATGCCAAAATATGATTCTACATCAAATTTCAAATCGAAATGTTCGTATTAATATTAAACTGTATTGGAGATATTTTGAATTTAAGTTCGTAAATTGCTACTAAAACATATTTCAATGTAGTTGTGTTTTTCTAGTTCTTTCAGCATCCATTGTTCGAAATCTTCGATTTTTAGACAGTTTTAACATTCACGGAGAGAGCAATATTTTGATCTGGTTGGTAGATCACAAACTTTTTTTTTCCATGTTATGGTCAAATTCAAGGTTCAAAGAATATTTGTTTGAGTGGATTCTGCAAACAAACACATTATGTGTACCAGAACTGCTCAATAATTTACAATACTTAGGTTGCAATGACGCAAATGAACGAAATCCAATTTTAAAGTTTAGGTTAATTTCACGAAATCTTAAGTATGTTTCGCGCAGTGACATCGACTAACGTCATTGTCGTTATAGTATTGAAGAACTTTATGTTTAACTTCATCACTCAAGCCATGTTCACGTTTACTATCTGTTGTAGATAATACTCCTTTTTGATCATTTTTTGGCTTCCTTTGCCATGTTACTACTTATACCAAACTCTTTTACCACTTTTTGCACAGACTACGACTTGGTTTAAATTGTTAAAATACGATACTTTTCGGCCTTTGTAGTCTCATCACGGCAGGATTTTTCTTTCAGTTGGTTAATAATTTCATCATACTCCTTGGATTTTTGTTTCTAAATCAATAACCTCGTCTCGTCTTCTTCTTCTGCAAAGTTGAATATGTTTTTTCGCATAGCCCTTATTATTTCATCACATTTTTGTTGTGGGTAGCTAATCTGATCAAGTTTCTTCAACGATATTGGAGACACGCTGATGCCGGAAATTCCCATGTTGAAGAGATCGATGTTATGAGTTCATGAGTAGTCTGGTATTTCACTTCCTTGAGATGATACTGATACTATCGAAATTGTTGAAGGTACTTCTTCTAAACCATCCCGTGATGATAATGGCTGACTCATTCAATGTAACAAGTTCAAGACTGCTCCTTTGCAAATCAGTTCGGTAGTGTATACGACATGAGTTGCAAATCTTTAACGAAATATTTAGAGGTACTTTACATTTCATGTCAACAGACTTTTGAATCAATGCTTCGGTTAAAAAACGTTTTCCATATGAATATATTGAAGGTGAGGTTTGAAACCAGGCGAGAAATGTTGAAAGAGTGCTTCAATAACATAGACTTAGCGAACAGTTGGTTATAGCAATGGATTCCAGACATTCATCAAACGAGATACTGTTCTTATGTAGTAAGGCTTGCTTCATTTAGAATTGGAACAAACTTTTGCTCATATTGTGGCGCTCCTGGTGGACGGATTTGGAAGTTCTTGGCGCCCACGTGTCGGGAATTTTGTCAGCTTCACGTATGTATTTTTGACATTCCGCAAATCGACTGTACTTTGTAAACAATCAACATGGAAGCCGAAAGAAGGGTAAAAATTGTGCACAGTTATTTGGAAAATCCATTGTGGTCTGCATCTAGGCTAGCTAAACAGCTGAAATTGCCCAGAAATACCGTATGGCGCGTTATCAAACGGTATAAGGAAACATTGACGACGATTCGGAAGCCTCAAGCCAATCGTCGGAGTGGAACTGTCGACCGGAAACTGCGTGGTAAGATTTTGAAGACGATTAAGAGGAATCCCAATCTGTCGGACCGTGATTTGGCCAGAAAATTCGGTGCTGCCCATAGTACCGTGAGGAGAACTCGACTCCGGGAAGGAATCAAGTCGTATCGAGCTAGCAAACAGCCAAATCGGACCATAAAACAGAATAGTGTGGCCAAAATCCGTGCTCGGAAGCTATACGACCAGGTGCTGACCAAGTTCGACGGGTGTCTTCTGATGGACGATGAAACCTATGTCAAGGCTGACTTCGGGCAAATCCCAGGTCAAAAATTTTACTTGGCAACGGCTCGGGGGGATGTTCCAGCCAAATTTAAATTTGTTTTTGCCGACAAATTTGCACGAAAATTCATGATTTGGCAGGGCATTTGCAGCTGTGGCAAAAAAACGAAAGTTTTCGTTACAAATAAGACAATGACGTCGGAACTATACCAAAAAGAGTGTCTCCAAAAACGAATTTTGCCGTTCATTCGATCCCACGACCATCCCGTAATGTTTTGGCCAGATTTGGCAAGCTGTCATTACAGCAAAGTCGTTCAAGAATGGTATGCAGAGAAAGGGGTCCAGGTTGTTCCGAAAAACCTTAACCCACCCAACTGCCCCCAGTTCCGCCCTATTGAGAAATACTGGGCAATCATGAAGAGGAGACTCAAGGCAAAGGGAAAGGTTGTCAAAGACATCAATCAGATGAAGACCTGGTGGAATAAGATAGCTAAAACGATTGACGAAGAAGGTGTGCGCCGCCTAATGAGCCGTGTTACAGGAAAAATTCGAGAATTCCTTCGAAACCGTGACGAATAATTTTATCCGTATTTTTTCTTCAAAGTATGAAGAAAACGCTACATTTGTATAAAAAAAGATCTTGAATTCAATAATAAATAACTGAAATACAGGCAATTGTTTTTGTTCCAATTCTATCTGAAGCAAGCTTTACATGAGCGGTCTTGCGTTGTTTGAATAATCCATCACAGCATCTCGGTATGGCTCCTTGAAACAGTTTGACTTGCTTCGCTTTATTTCGTGTTTTAGTGCAGCCCTGGCTGCTCGGAACACCACTCTACGCAGCTCTCTATCCGCTTCCGTTCTTCCGTCAAAATAGCTGTCAACTCGTCCGCAATCGAAGGGGATCTGTCTACATGCAATGTCTCAACGGAAAGGTCCTTGTCGAACTGGCTGTTTTGTGTTGCTAGGGGTTGCCATTGCCGGGAGGAACTCGATATGCTTTTTGTTTTGTACGTACGGGGTGGAAAATCTGCAACCAAACTCCTGAAGAACTCATCGTGTTGGGTTGAGGGTGCCAACCCCTCGACTATTGTGCTATGAGCACCCGCTGTGTCTAACTACTTAGGACTTCAGTAGTTAGCTACTTCCTTCTCACCTGCTGCTGGTCGTTGCGTCACCTACTTTGGAGCTCTAGGACGATCTTTTTGGCCGCTGTACTTACAGTTTCCCAGATGACCCGGTCGTGGCCAACCCTCTGGAAAAGATTATCCGGGGTGGTGTCTCAACCACTCACGCCGTCGAAGACGAGGACATGCGAAGAACACATGTTCTGTGCCCGTACTTCCGCAGGTACTGTCTAAAGTAACAATGGCCTGACAGGATCTGTGCCAAATGGATATAAACTTCACCGTGTCGCCGACCGACCCATCCATATAGCTCCGGAATTAACCAAGGGGTCTACCGACCCTTGGTGCAACTGTTCCATTCACATTGTCATTTGACCATAGATGTGGCTCTGGTGGTCTTCCGAATACCTCTGTGCCACGTTGTTTTCAGTACTCTATTTCCTCTTTTAAAATGATGCCAATGGTCGCCTGTTGCTCCGATTTTTTTTGTTATTGACCACGATAACCTCTGTTTTATGATGGGCTAGCTCCAGTTTCCTGGAGCGCAACCATCTCTCTACTATGTCAATGAAGTGGCTGGCCCTTAACACCACCTCTTCCATGGATTCTGCATAAAGCTGTGTTGCAAAACACCGAACCCAGGATTTGGGTAATTTGCACACGTGCCTGACCCGTTTCTGTGTTGTAAACCAGTTCTGGCAGTAGTTTCCAAGCATCTTCTACAGGTACCCGGAGACGTTGGAGCGAGTTGGCAATAGCCAGCTGGCGCTTTTGAACGCGTTTCTCACTTCAAGGGTGATCACAGCACAGTAGCGGACTCTCCGTCTCTTATGCTGGAGTGCCGTCTCTGCCATCTTAGTGACGGACAGTATGGCATCCACCGTTGATTTTCCCTTTCCGGAAGCCAAACTGGTTGTTTGACAGGCCACATGTATCCTCCGTGTACTTCGACAGTCAGTTGAAGATTATCCTCTTAGGCACCTTAGCACCCAGTATCTGGGAAGACACCCTCCTCCAGACATCTTTGCATTACTGCCCTGAACATTTCGGAAGCTAGCAAAATAGCCGTCTTGCCCTCTTCCAGGTCTTCCTGTAGAATTATTCCGTTCCGGTTGCGCCGGGTGTTACCCCAGGTGTTTCGTGTTTCGCATTTAGGTCGCCGGCGATGATAAATTGCCCCTGCCTCCGAGTTAGCTTGCGAATGTCGTTCCATAGGACCGTTGTTGTTCCGCTAGCGGTGCTGACTTGCTTGGGACAATAGGCCGCGATGATGGTGATAGGGCCGACGGCAGATTCGACCTCGACTCCGATGGCTTCGATAGACTGCAGCTGAAAACTCGGAAGCAGATGGCAGTTGATGTTGCCGCTACGATCAAGTCGCACAATCCGGTATGCTGGGATGAAAACGCTGTGTTCCGGCTTGAGATGTGTCTCGGTGACGATCGCGATGTCGATGGTCTTCCTGTTCATGAAGTCACAGAGCTCAATTGTTTTGTTCCGGATGGAACAAGCATTCCAATTGAGGATACTGATGGAGCGATTATGGTCCATATTTGAAAATAAATTTCATCGTCACGGAGGTGGCGGGTTTGAGCTGTTCCTCCTTCGAGCGGCAGGAACGTAGTTGGCGATAGAGCTCTTGGACGAACTCAACCATTTGCTCCGAGTCGTAGAGCTGTCCATCGGCGGGTGGTTGCGTGGAGGTACTGCAACCCGGATTGCCCCAGCCTGGAGGAGGAACTGGCGTGGAGGTGGTGGCGGCTGCCGAGAATCGATGCTGAACGGAGGCTGATGGGCGGTTTGCTTGGCGGTACCGAAGCGTCCGGAAATTCTCTTCATCCATTCGAGGTGGCGGACGGCGTTGCCCTGACCGGGACTTAGTGGACGCCTGCTTGCGGATCGCCAGAAACTCCGCACGTTTGGGACAGGTTCGGTTGTTACCTTCGTGATTAGCGCCGCAGTTTGCGCACTTTGATGGGGTACCTTCATCCATTGGTGCGCAATCCATGGTACTGTGTGCTCCGGCATACTTGCCGCAACGTGGTTTCATGTGGCAGTTTCGGGTTCCGTGGCCGAAAACAAGGCAGTTGCCACACTGCGTCACGTCGTGCTGTCTCGGGCGATACCGGTCCCACTCGACAATGACGTTGAATAGGGCTCGTATTTTCAACAGGTCCGCCATCCTGACGGAACCCTTCTCCAGGTGGACCAGATAGAGTTGGTCCCGATGATTTCCCTGTTGTTGACGTCTGATTTGGAACACCTTCACTGGTTTCAGAGCCGCCTCTTGCAGCTCAGCGACTATTTCCTCCGGAGTGAATTCTGGAAGGCCACGCAGAATCACCTTCAGCGGCTTGTTTCCTGGTGCGTCGTGAGTGTAAAACTCATGTTTCTTGATGACTAGGTGAGTGCCAACAGCACAGTAGTCAGCCTCCGTCGAGCACATAATTGTTGTGCCCGTACTGCACAGCTTGAAAAGCGGTTGAATTTGGATTGCTGCAAGCTCAGTCCTGAGAGCAGCGATGTCCTTTGACGTGGTGAATAGCGGGGGGGGGCCGGGAGCGCAGCAAACCGATTGCTCGCTAGTAGTCGAGCGTTGGGGTCCGATGGACCAGTGTCATCATGTCGTAGCCGCTTGCAGCTGCTCAGTTTCGGCATGGTTTCGGGAGCTGATACCGCTGGTGTGGGTGTCACCACTTGTTGGTTTTTTCGACCCATTGCCACGGCAACAGGTCGAGTGAGCAAATTTTCACAACCTTGCAGCGCTTCCTTCTGGCTTGCTATCGCTAATAACTTAGCAAGCGCAGGCGATAGTATACTGACGTAGACGGGTACTGGTTTTCGTTAAGAGAAACCACTATGAGCCAAATGAGGGAGGAGGATACATATATATATAATTGCATAACGAATACGTGTTTTATGCACAATCCCTTTCATGTTGGGGAAAGTGGTCCGTTCTCCATAATGCTGTTCGTTTGTGTTTCTTTCGGTTTGCGAAAAACGGGCCTGCAAAGGTTTGTTTACAAAAGTTCGTGTAGCCTTTTCACATGGTTGGTAGTTAAATGAATCTCGGAGAAGGTTACGGCAAGATGGTGGACTATCGTGATTGCTATTTAACATTGCATTCGGGGGGTGTGATTCGAAGAACAGGGATAGACACGAGTGGTACGATCTTCAGGAAGTCTGTCCAACTTTTTCGGTTCGCCGACGACGTTTATATCGTAGCACGCAGCTTTGAGACGATGGTAGAAATGTACATCAGACTCAAGGATGAAGCTAGTAGGATTAGCGATTGGGATCAATGCGTTGTAAACAAAACCCATGAAGTAAAGAGGCTCATGAGAAGACAATGTTAGCCTCCCACCACGAGTTCAGAGCGACGGTGATGAAATCGAGGCGGTAGACGACACCAGGAGAGAGATACAAAAGCGCATTATGGCTGGCAATCGTACCTACTTTGGATTCCAAAGGACGCTAATATTGGACAAAGTTCGCCGAACTACAAAGTTGGCCATCTACAAGACATTAAATAGACCGATAGTCCTGTACGGCCATGAAACAAGAACATTGCTCGTGGATGACCAACTTGCTGTCTTTGAACGGAAGGTGCTGCGAACGATCTACGGTGGAGTGCAGATCGAAGACGGAATGTGGAGGAGGCGAATGAGCCACGAATTGCATCAGTTGCCGGGAGCACCTCCCATCGTACACATCGCTAAAATCGGTCGCCTACTGTGGGCTGGGCATGTCGTAAGACTGTCGGACGGCAGCCCATCGAAAATTATTCTCGATAATTATTCGAGCAGCTTCATGGAAGCTCAAGAGAACATCAAATTTGTGTTGCATGAGCAACTGAATCGATCAAGTATTTTCCGTATATCATTGGATAAGTCCATAGAACAGGATTTAGCAAAAGATTTGTGGAAAATGTTGTATTATTTTGAATTACTTGTGTCAGCAGCTGAAAATAATCTCTAAAGCTCTGTGATCAATATGATGCTAATGTTGTCAAAACATAAAATCCCACCCAAGAATTCCAATAGGATTCCTGTAGAATTTGAGACAACAATACTGCCGTTATAAGCATAACTGTCCCATGTATATAGGGAAACCCAAACGGCAGAACAATTATTGTAACTATTATTGCATCTTCTGATAAAGCCTCACAGAAGTTCAACACAAATCATCGTCAATGGAACCCTGATAAGAAACGCTTATAAAATCACCCGGTTCTAATTTTACTTAAATGCCACCCGTTGCTAATACCAGTAACTTATTTTCGCGCGCCGATCCTAACCAGAAAAATCGATAAATATTTCCTCGCATTGATCATGGTTCTCCTTCCCTTATCACACATTTCGCGCTATAATCCGTGCCACATCCGAGCGATAAGCATTTGCCAAGGAGTTTACACCTAGCGACAAGGCATGAACCCGAGCGTAGGCGCATGATAATATCACCATTGATCCACTAATCGTCATTCCCCCATTCAAAACATCGAATGATTAACTTTTTGCACAATGTATCATACAAGGGAAATACGAGAAATTTTCGCTTTTGTCAGAAGAAAAAATGACATCACCGCCGTCATCGCCATCATCAGTTCCATTCCGCTAGTCCCGTTCATCTTCACCATGTTCACCCCCTCCCCCACACCTATCCAGCCCTCGTCAATGAAAGCGCAATTTTCAAAACAGATCCCGCCCCAGAACTTTTCCCGATGAGATCAATTTCGGGCGACCGACGCTATTAATAGAATCGATTCTCATCTAGTCGTGACCCCCGACGATCCAGTTCTATAAAAACTCTGCCACAAACATGCCGCGAGGGGTTCCACATATTCAAAAGACAAAAACTCACTCACCTTGATATGGAGTCGCGGCGCTTTACAGCTAGTAGGTGAATTGGAGTCGCACTGATTTCTTTAAAACACTGCTCACCGTGCTGAAACCGGAGCACGCTGATAAGCGGAATGCCACTTCTGTTTTCACACGTTCTACGGAGATAGTAGTCACTTTGTTATCAACCCGAACCGCTTCGAAAAGTAGCTGCACTTTTAGTGAAGTATCGACCGTCGTACGTCGCGATTTGCCTTTGATGACTGGCTGATGATGACTTCTCCAGACTCTGGTGTTCACACTCACGTACGCAACCCGCGGTGCTCGGTGCCGGTGTGTTGGTGTTTTGTGGATCAACAGATTGTAGTTTTTACTCATACACGTTTACCAGAATTGTGCTGAGGATGCTCATCAGGTGAAGTTCGTCAATTCAGCTAGGATCAGTTCCAGGTTTTCCGGGCCTCCGAGGTTATGCTCGTTGAGAAAGTCCCGTATAAATACGCCCTTTTGAGATTTCCCGTAAATCAGGTGGCACAACAGAATGGTATTTGAATCGTATAGAAGTTCCAGCTCTTGCAGCTTTCGATGATGCACACGGAGAAGCTCCAGATTAACTTCATAAAACGGTTGGAATTCCATTAGATTTTGATACTTTTCAAGAAATGTCCTGTCTTTAGTCAGCCTCCTAATCGACTTGAGTTGATCGTCGAAAAATTGCTCGCTTCCCGTTTTAATGTTAACCAAAATTCCTGCTAGCAATTTATTCAAACAGCTGGATTCAACCGAACAGCAATCAGCCATCTCCACCGCTGTTCTCAAATTCATCGTCGCAGTATTCCGAATGATTTCCTTTGGATCGTCACTTCGCACATCGCCAAGCTTTTCCAAAATCTCTAACCCACTCGCGGCTTCCGAATCTCCTGCCTTCCTCAAACTCAAATAATCCCCCGCAGCCCTTCTCCACGCCAACCCCCTCTGCACATCCCCTAACACTTTCCGAAACTCTTCCTTGCTACTGAACCGCTTATAGAACGCTTTGACAACACTCAAACACCGTTCCCCATTCTTGCCACTTAGAACCCCTCGCGCCACACGATTAATAATACCACTTTCCCCTTCCTCCCGTACGAACTCCCATCTCCGAGCACTTCCCCGCTGACCCCAATTAACTCTCAGCAACTCCTCCAGCGTGTCGAAATTCTTCACCACTTGCCGGCTGGCCCGGAGAGCGGTCGTTAAAATGTGACCGAGAAACAGTAACTTTTCACAACACTCCACCCGCGAGTACCGTTCGTCGCCGTCCGCGGCTAGCAGCAGTTCCGTCACGATCGAGTCCACGTCGTCGGCCAGGAGGACAACGTTTTCGAAATCGTACTCGGCCAAATTGGCCACCAGGTAGATTTCGTCGAATTTCATGGTTTTACGCGAACTTTCGCCGCCGGAATGGACGTGTTTATTTCGTATTTTGTTGGTAATCAAACGGAAGGACGCGCGCGCGTTTACGTTGAAGCTGATGGACTCGAATCGCGCGAGGGGCTGTCAAAATCAGCTGTTTGCTTTCGTCGAGCTTCGGCTGCGGGCGGGTTAGAAAGTTTGTGTTGGTAGTAGTGAAAGCGAATCCAGTTGTTGCGATACATTCATAATCATGAGAGAGTGAATAAGCGAGTGGGATGTGTAGTGTGAGCAGTGACTCGACGGCGAGCCGCGAAGGTTCATCGATGGTGATATACACTGAGGGATATTTTCGACGTCAATTTTACCTCGTTATTTATATAAAATTTAAATCAATAAAAATTTGATAAAAAAAAAAAAAAATAGAGAGAAAGGTATTGGGGGAAAATGCAATTTTGTGGTTTTGATGTGTGTGTTTGGGGAGATAGGGAGGGCCGAAGAAGGTGGGTGGGTGGGGGGTGGGGATGAGGGAGGATATTAAGGGAAAATGGATTAATAAAAAAATAAAAATAAAAAAGATGGATAAGTTGCTTGAAAGATAAATTGGTACCATGCCTGCGATTAGATCGACCATGGTGCGGTTGATATCAATATGAGGTCTGTCAAATATACCACAAATGTTGAAGGTTTTACCATAAACGTAGTAAATTTGACTGAAATTTCATGGTAGTTTTAGAGATAGGCATAGTCAGGTAAAATGGTAGTTTTTACTACAAGAATTTTTTCTGTGTAGCTTTAATCATATGCCCGGTGCTGGGGGGGGAAAAACGGGTAAGAGGAAAAATTGGGGGGAATTTTTTTTAAAATTTTTGTGGCTGTGGATCTTTATCCTTCTTCTTGGGTGGTGGTCTTTTGGGTAATCTTAAATCTTCTCAAATTTTTAAAACTTCTTTTTTAGGAGAAAAAATAAAAATCGGGAGGTGGTCCGGTGTTAGAGCACCCGTATACAGATGCTTTTGTCGCCAAGTCATAAGCGTTTCTTATAGAATTCTTAAGTTCTTTTGCCTCAGTGTACCGGTGCGCGACTAAACTATATTTGATCGCCCTCTCCATCACTTCATACCGTATCGGGCGCAACTAGAAGCCCAAGCAAAATTGTGGCGCGACTATCGGAGAGCATCAGGCGCTCACATTTAGCAATGCGATAGTGGCGCGAGAGAGGGTTGCTATTCGACTGCCAATTGTCAAAAATCTCCGATTGGTTTGTTGTTTATTTTTGTTTACACATTCAGGATTAGGGGCAAATTTTTAATTCGATTTAAAGAAAATTATTGCTTTATCAACTTTAAGTCAATTTGGTTTAATAAGAATTTTATCAATAGGGTCGTGCGATGGCTTTTTCATGATTTCTCCTAGATAGATTTTTAGTTGGCATGAAAGAGAACCATTAGCCACAATGGACGCTCGGACAACCTCTGGGGTGTCCCCGGGGAACCTGTAGAAGATGTTTTGCGCCAAACCACGTGGTGCGACGGTTTTTTCTTCATGTTTTTCTTTTCTTCATGAGACTTTCGGTAGGCCTGCAAAGAACCATTAGCCACATCGACCTCTCTCGGAACCTCTGAGGTGCCCCGGGAGAACCTGTAGGAGGAGATATTTGTGTTTTTGCTCCAAACCACGTCATGCGACCGCTCTTTCTTTTTTATTTCACCTGGAGAGTCCTTCGATAGGCATGAAAAGAATGGCCATCTGGAAACCTCTGGGTTGATTTGGCGGAACGTATATGAAAGGACATTTATATTTTTTTACCAAACTACAGTGGTTCCCAGAAACACCACTGTAACCAATGGTTCTTTTCATGCCAACCGAACGTCTCTCCAAAAGAAATCACGAAGAAAGAGCCATCGCAATTGACTATGTTTATGACGATCACCGAATCTGTCAAACTGATGATGGAGCACTAGTTTAGCAGCGACCGATACAGAACACGGTAACAAAATATAGTAGTGACCGGTGTGAGATTGAGTGACTAAACTAAAATGACAGCTCGATGCGCTAGTATTATAGTCGCCCAGATAGTTGCGCCCAATACGGATGCTCTTATGTGATGGTTTTTTGTTGTTTTCAGTAGTTAAAGATTCTACTCGAAAAAAATGCAACACCTTCTTTTGTGTATAACTTTATATTGCAGGGTAAAAATTTATCAATTGAAATCGATTTGGGTTTAGAGTGTAATGTTAACATGTGTAAAATTTCGTCACAATCCGTCAAGTAGTTTTCGAGAAGACTTCCAAGCAAGAAGTGCTTTGACCAAAAATTATAGGCGCGGTCGTGGAAACAAAATCCACGCCAGTCCCACAGGTGGATCGCGAAGCCGTTGTAAATCGACAATTCGACCGTGTCACGTGTCGTAAAATCGTTCAAAGAGACCCAGGCGGTCCATCGGTGAGCTGGCAGCGGAAGAAAAGCGAAGAGGGCCGACCGTGAACGCAAGGAAAGTGATGGATTACTTCAAGCGCAATCCGAGCCATTCGATTCGGGACATAGCCAAGAAGGTCAATTCTTCCGTCTGGTTCGTGCAGCAGGCAATGAAGCGGGACGGGTTTCATGTACTCAAGGTAAGGAAGGCCCATAACCGAACCGATAAACATAATACGGTGGCCAAATCCCGCGCCAGGAAGCTGTACCGTGAGTGGTTGGTGCAGCCGAAATGCATCGTAATTGACGAGGAGAAGTACATCATAGCGGACGCCAAGCAGCTCCCCAGCCTGGAGTTTTTTGACGGCAAGTTCCGCCTGGATATTCCGGAGAAGTTACACATGAAGAAGGTCGACTTCCCACTGCGGCCAATCGCTCCGTGGTATGAGCTCCTTCACAGTATTCGGTACATCGTCCACAAAATTTTCGGCACACAGCGCTAGCCCACAGGACATCTCATAGCAGTCAAACCACCGAGGTTCTTTCCTTGATCGACCGCTCTGGCGTACACCAGAGGCTTCCGGAACTACAGCACCTTTTGCCTTCGGGCCTGTAGCATTTCCGCGTCCAAATCTTCCAAAGTCGCTTCTTCATCCTGCTCCGGCTCTAACTGTATCCTTTCAGCTCACGCACATTCCACCTGAACACAATTTCGACTTCCTTCGGGGAAGAAAAACTGTGATTTTGCGTTTCCGAACTGTAACCGAAGAACGAAGTCTCATCGAAGTAGACATCACGGGCTACCACCACCTTCTTCTTCGCTGGATTCCTTGGGAATGTGAGTGTGTGCAACGCTGCCAAACACCCTGAGCTTGGTCACGTCAGCTTTGGCTTCCACCCATAACTCGAATGGGGTTTTGTTTTCCTCTACGGTCGATGTTGGACACCGATACATTAGATATGTGGCCTCATCCCGCATCTCCTTCCCGAGTCTGTTCTCCACTAGGACGGCCCGAGCGCGCTCCATCAGTGTGTGATTCATGCGCTCAGACACACCGTTCTGTTGCGGCGTGTGCGACACTGTCATCTTCATCGCGATACCTTTCTGGCGCCAAAAAGTCCGCATCCTGTTGCTGGATCAGGATGCAGGAGGATCGTAGTAAAGTGGGAGAAATTATCAATAAACAACATGAAGAATCTTTTTCCGTCCCAGCTATCCAGCGTCATCGGGACACACACGTCGCTATGGATAATCTCGAGTGGCCGCAAGGAACGCCTATCCTCGCTCGATTTCAATGGCAAATTGGCAAACTTGCCCGAAAAACACGTCTTGCAAACAACCTTACTGTCGTCGAACTCCGTCAGGTTCAGCCCTTTTACCATATTGTGCCGGACCAGCACCGTTGGTGCCACAGAACTGCATTCTGCGATACTTTACCGGGCACCATGAGAGATCCCATTTCACTTCACTTACAATAGACATCAAATTCGTAGAGCTCTTACCCTTGAAATAGCCGACCGCTAGGATAGCACCATTCCTGGTGATTTCCACTTGTTCCTTGGCGAAACGTACCTCGAATCCAGATCCGGTCACCCGCTTTACTGAGAAAAGGTTGAAGCTCAGTCTAGGCAGGTAGATGACATTCTTTGCTTCGCATTTCTTCTTTTTCGCATCAACGATCGCATGCATCACAATGGTACCGCTGTATTCAGCCACTAGCTTCTGACCGTTAGCTACGACGATTTCCACAGGTGGTAACATTTGCTGCATCAACACGAAGTAGCTGGAATCGTTCACCATATGGTCAGTAAGGATGGAGGCAATGTCAACAATAGATGGCAGATTGCATCCGATTCCTCCACGTTTGTACCACTTTGCTTTAGCTCCCGGATCAGTCTGTCGAATTTCAACAAGTGCTCCGACAGTGTAGCACCACATCTGTCCGAAAACTTCAGCGTCAAAAGTTGCTTCCGGACATACAGGAGTCCTGCTACGCCCCACCGCTCAAATATATTGCTCAACATCGTTAAAATCGCTTTCGGGGTGGCACAATGAGCTCGAACTCGCTGTCCGCATTGGTTTGCACAATTATCGACTTGCACTTTTTCTCCTGTTGTCGTCTTTCGGCCACTTGCTTCTACTTTTCCTCAAGCATAGCCACCAAATACGCCTCTTGCAGTTCTGGATCTTCTTTGATCTCCTGTCGGAGACAATCTAAACGGCCGAACATTCGAGGACGGTTTCTAGTCGGAACTTCCAGTTCGGAAACCCCGCCCCCACACACGCGATGTGGGGGCCAGTCATACAAGACCCCACCGAGAGAGGCACGACTGAGTACGACCAAGAACAGCAACTAGATATCAGCAAAAAACGCAACAGAGCGCATAATATTAAATTAGAATAAGACGTAGGTAATCAAAGCAAAAGATGAAAGCAGGACAGACGCTTTGTTTATTATTATGGGGGCGGGGGGGCGGGGGGGGATTAGGATTCGGGGGAGGACGAAGCAAGGAGGGAAGCAAGGGGGGGGAGGGGGTGGGGGTGGGGGGAGGGAGAAGGAGGGGAACCGGAAAGTAATACAGGGGGGTAGAAGTTTATTAGAGTGGTGGGAGTGGCGTGGGGTGAAAAGGGTTAATTATTTATTTATTTATTTCACCTTGCCTCGAATGTTTAAAAAAAAAAAAAACAATTCCACAGACTGTAACTTATTCTAAAACCTTAATCCTACTTTCTTTTTAAAAACAGAAACAGCACCTAAATTAGACACATTAAAATCAAACACAACACTAGCACTATTGAACGAACGGAATTAAGGTTTTTTTTCATCTGTTTTTTCTAATGGATTGTTAAATCCATATGTGGTTCTATGGCGTCTGATAAACAATAATTCACACTCTCACTCTCGTCTAGATGCTGCACACAATACGTCATATTGCAACACAGAGAGACACACTTTATTTTTTCTTCTCACCAAACACACACAGAGTCTCTGCGAATTAATCCCCCCGGGAATTAAACTTTTCCGAGCGAAAAAATTTTAGAGCAACATGTGTAATCGCGGAGCTGCGCCGGGCGTTCAAAAAAGACAACTCAAAGAGAGACACACAAAAAGCTGCGCTGCACACGCTCCCCCCGTGTGGTGTGGCGTGCAAGAAAACGTCTTCACACAAATAGCATATTCCAGGATGCTTCGAACTAATGAGCAGTATAGCGACTTGAGTGCGTAAATATCGTTGAAGCTCGTGGTACAGCGTCGTACGAAACCTAGGGCTGCGAACGCTTCAGCGGTAGTTATGTAGACATGCTCATTGAACCGTAGTTTACTGTCGATGTTTACTCCAAGGTCACGGATGGATTCAACGCGTTCCAAGTATACTGGTCCAACCGAATATTCGAATTCAATTCGAGACTGCCGACGAGAGATTGCAATGGACTTACACTTGTTGATGTTCAATTCCATCCCATTCTCAAGGCACCATCGTTGTAGTTCATCTATATCGGCCTGAAGCGCGAGAGTCGAGTGAGAGGTTAAGAAAATCGTCGCGTGACTTTTCGATTAGCCGGCAATCGTTGACAAGGAGGGACGCGGGGGGGGTGCGATCCGTTGATGTTGACAAACGCATTACGGTCAGACAGATAAGAGCGCAACCACTCTGTAATCCAATCTGGAAATCCCAATTATCTAAGCTTCACAACAGCAAGATCGTGAGGCACTTTGTCGAACGCTTTGGAAAAGTCGAAGTAAATGGCATCTATTTGACGCTAGTTCTCAATTTCCGTTGATACAAAATTGGTGAACGTCATGAGATTCGTTGTTGTTGAACGCTTCTTAACAAATCCGTGTTGAAACTCAGATAAAAATGGTTGAGAAGCAGCGTACAGGACATCATGAACTAATCCTTCGAACACTTTAGCCAGGCAGCACAAAATGGAAACGCCACGATAATTCTCAACTGCATGACTAGATCCTGCTTTGAATATCGGGCAGATCGAAGCTGTCTTCCACAGTTTCGGGAAGGTACAGTGGCGAAGCGAGCTGTTGAAAATGATTGTCAAAGGCCTTTGCAGAGACTCAGCACATTCTTTAAGGAGCAACGGCGGAAGGTGGTCGGTCCCTGGTCCTTTGGAAACGTCTAGCTTATTCAAGGCAGACGTGACATCATGCTGTGTTATTTCGAAGAGCGGAAGATTCAGGTCGAATAATGGGCAGTTCCTGAGGCTGTCAGGTGAAAATGCTGGCGAATTAGTACTGTGTACGTTTTCAAAGAAATCGGTAAATAGATTGGCTTATCCATCAGGAGAATCAGCAGTCGAATCTTTGAAAGTCATCTGAGCTGGAAATCGATTTGAGCGTTTGCGGTTACGAATAAATGTCCAGAAAGTGGAAGGATCTTGCTTCGCAGTCGTCTCCATGTGGATGATGTAATTACGAAACGACGCAATTTGGCATTCGTTGTAATTGGATTCAACAGAATGAAGATTGTTACGATTTTCATCTGTTCGCGCTCGAAAATAACGCTAGCGGGACTTACGAACAATGTTACGAAGGTGCTGCAGCTCAGGAGTCCACCAAGGATGCTTGAAAGGCTGTCGTCTACATCGCTTACGTGGCACGTGTTCGTCCAAGATTCTGTACAGAGTGTCATAAAAGATACATACCGCCTCGTCTGTGTCCTTGTCACGGAACATCATATCCCAATCAACGACAGAAACAGCAGCATTGAGATCCACAAAGTTGCATCGTCGAAAATCGAAGTTGTCAATCAGATTCGGGCTCTCGGCTAGCGGCATAAAAGTATCATTTACGCCGATACGAAGAACGAATGGCATGTGCAGACTGTGAATCCTGAGAAGACCTGACGGCGGCTCGATTAGTTCAACGACATTTGGATCGTTGACGAATGCTAGGTCCAGTAAGCGGCCCATAGAGTTTGGAATCTCGTTGACTTGGTGAAGACCAGAAGCGACCATCGATTCCACAAGCTCGATTTCTTGTTCGGATGAAGCATTGGATGGCAGCAGTCCATTGACATCCTCGTCGTTTATCCAGATAAGCTGGGGAAGATTATAATCACCCACAACAACGATTATGTCGGAATCCGAAATACGTTCACTTAGCTGCTGAATCACTATAGAGTGCGAGGAATATAACGTCGGATGCGAGTTGGGACGAAGGTAAATTTCGCAAACGTAGACATTTAACTTCTGGAGACTGATGCGTACAACAGCTTGCTCGAGGTTATTGCAGTCCCCCAGTTCTACGGACCTGCAGCTCAGAGTGGCTTTAACTGCTATTAAAACTCCACCACCACGTTTGAGGTCGCTGGTGGCCGAGCTCCGATCACATCGAAATTTGCTGTAAGTTGAAGCAAATTCCGAGTTTGAGATGTCTGAATGCAACCATGTTTCCGTTAGCACAACAATATCATAGTCACAGGACGATAGCTTCAAAAATAGATCATGCGTTTTAGTACGGATGCCTCCGACGTCAAGTATTTCAATGGAGAGTCGGAAGAAACAAGGTGGTGGCACAGAAAGATGCACTTCTAAGTTGAGACTTGTTGATTGGACTGATGCTGTAGATGATTCGAGGAAGTTGTTCCCGGATCGAAACGCTGCGTTGGTTTCCAAAAATTCCGGACATTCAAACCATGGTCAATAAACTCCCGAAATTCTATTCCTTGAGGCCAGGTGGCGGGATCCATTGCCTTGGATTTGAGATCCTTTTGAACACCCACCTTAAAGGACACAAACGATAGCATCGATAGCGGTTTTCCTCTGGGTACCAAGGATTTGGCTACGGCATCGGTTGTTTGCAAGCACTCGTTAGCAAGATTTTGCACCTCGCTTTCGGACACATCAGGCGATATTTTGGTTAAATACACCCAAAACTTTTCATCAGGTCTCACCGCTGATTCTCCGAGAGTACTGCTTCCGGATTGACCAGTCCCGCAGAACATTTTCGTCGGCTGTTCTACTAGCTCGAGAGGATCCTCGTCACGAGTGCGCTTGGGTGTGGTGCGAGCCCTGAATTGGAATTGACGTGGAAGCGGCGAGAGCACAGCAGGAGACAATTTGTTGAAGCCCCCTTGAATTTCCTGCTTCAACTCAGCAATTAGACTGTTTTTTATCTCCGCTTTCAGTTCTTCAACCACTCTCTGATAACTATCCTTGAGTTCCAAAGTAGCAGCGTTTGTCGACGTCATGGCACTTTTGAAGCGAGCATTCTTCATCATATCGCAACATCCTTTGCAGAGCCAGAAAACAGCAGAATTTCCACAAATATCCTTGTAGAACGACTCCGACAGGTGTGCGCACTTGTAATGGAAAGTGGCTTTACAAAAACCGCCGCAAACAACTTCCGTCGCAGTCATAGAATTTGGACAGCTGTTACAAATTTCCATCGTTGCTAACAACAGCCGAATAAAAAATGGATCACCGTGGTAGTGATAGTAATAAGCGTCACTTGAACGTCACCACACACTACAAAATGGTTATGGCGGTGAAACTGGCAACACTGGCAGTTACAGATGCGAGAATGAGTGATTTCTGACGACTGACGACTCACACTCACGGTGGCGATGTAGCTTGGTTTGTTTACCTCAAGATCACGATGAATGGAGCCGGCGCTGATGGTTGTAGCGATGCGGACGATTGACGAAATTATCGAAGCTGGACGAGGCTTGGAATTTTTCGGATTGCAGAGTGAGAAGACAAGCAGCAGCAGGTAAACTATATTGTCTTGCTTGGTACAGGAAAATACAGGTGAGTTCGTTTTTCAATCGAAATGGTGCTGGGTGGAATTGATGGTCGGGATGTTGTTGTTTATTACGGCAGACGGCACTCACCACAGAGCTAATTACTGGATAGGCTGCCGTAAAGTTGCTTTGGAACTGCGTATTGGTTACCTGGGTATGGCAACTCTGGCAAACGTTCTTCTGGAACGATTCCAAGAATTTTGACACTCATATTGTTAGGGTTCAATTCAAATAATTTTCTGGCCATCCCCCGTGACCCCATGGGAACCTGCTCCGGGGTGACTGTTCCAGGATCAAGTCACCGGATTGTTATTTGGCAATCACACACATTCCTGAGTATTCATTCCACAGTTTTTGTGTCAATATGGTTGCTTTTCTATTGAATTATTTATAAGTATATTATTTTATCCGGTTTCAACGGTGACGGATGATGTCCATCGGTCATGATAGACAATTTTGAGTAAGCGGTTAAGTTCTTGAATCCAAAACTGCTTAAAGATTCCAAATCGGTTGGATATTTCCATAATAATGGTAACTTTAGTTCCGAGGGTAAAAACAACATAAAAACGTTCCTGTTGCCTTTAACGTAATAAAAAAAATCAGAAGCCCCTCCTAGCGTGCAACACCCCCTCTGCCTCCTAGCTATGCCCTCATTATTCCTCCAAGATGATAAGTATTAACGAGATATGAGATTTCAAAAAGTTTCAACATCCTACTATGAAAACTTAATGAAATATTACAGCCATTCAAGCTTGAATCTCAGCGTGTGTAGAATTCCTCAACCGTCAATTTAAAGAGAATCGCCAAATGACAATAAGCAAAAGGAAATCTGTCACTTTTGTTGCCGCTATGTGCTATTTAATTGCACGTCAAAACATCGTATCAATATCGGGTGGCGTGTGGCGAACGTCGGCGTGATATTTTGACATGCTAGCAGATGCCGCAACTTCACCACATCAGTGGGCACCTCGACTAAGTGAACTACGTCTCAGACACCAATCAATGTGGCTGTGGTGCAGGTTATCAGGACATCAACCACGTTGTCTGGCATTGCCTCGATTACGAAATTGTCAGATCTGATCTTTGCGCATCCCTACGGGCCCGAGGGAAACCAGAGAAAGAAGATATCAGAGCCGTGCTGGGTAAGCTGGACTTGGACTATATGGGGCTAATTTACAAGTTCTTGAAACAAATAGATGTATTCGTTTGATCCTCTCTTAGCTGTCGCTTTAACATGTCCACCTCGTCCCCATCCCCGCAATACCGCTTCTATTGTATCGTTACAGCTTAACGCAATGCAACATCTACGCCAGACCTACAGCAACAATATAGCATCGCCAGTCTGCCGTTGAAAGTCAACGTTAAGATTCCTACTTCCCCATTCCTTCCCGAATCATTGTAATCCCTAACCTCGACCAAGCCGCGAGTTTTTCGGCTTTCCAAAACTAACCTAGTAAGTAAGTTATTATCGTTGTACAAATGAAAAAGAACTCGGTTCCGTTATGCCTATGGCACTTGAGCCTTATAAATAAACAATTAAGTTAAAAAAAGTGAACTACGTGGCGTTACTGAAGAAGCTATTGCTAACGCTAACGTTTGAAAATTTACATAAAGTTATCGATTCATTTTGTTCTTGCTTAAACGTCTGTCTGTGGAAATATCATGTTTCGAAATCGAAAAAGGCAACTTTGTTCCCTGTTGGACACATAACGGTTAAACACGTTTGAGCAGGAGAAGTTTTATTGTCTCTCTGTTTACGTTTTACTTTTTGTTTTAGGCGCAAGGATTGAACGAAAAGCAGTAGCTGATCTGATATTAAGAAGGCCTGGAAGAGAACCAGGACTGAAAGAAGAGCGGTTACAATCTCAACCGACATTTTCTGAGTGAAATCGAATGCGCATAATTGGGTTACCATTAACCAAATTTGAGTGACATTCAACGACGGTGCAGTCTTCGGAGAATGCGAAAACATAAGTTTGCTCTCACTTCTCACTGTTTTGTGTTCTCACCCGAGTCAAACAACCCCTTTTACATACCCGAGTCGAGATGGGTGGTCCAGTGGGTGGTAAACAAATTGCTGTCAAATTTGTGTCTAAAAGTTTATTATCTTCTAGTACATCCATCATTCATTACATTCAGAGGACAGCTGCCTCACGTTAGCTCGATGTTGACTTCCTCAGAGGCGATAAACAGAACGTAGTGCTAGTGAAAGAAAAACCAGTTTGACCTAATTACCGGACACGCAACCCCATTTTATTGGAAAGTTTGATAAATTACATCTAGAACTTTCTTACCATTTCCACAGTCTTCGTCGAAGGAAACATGGACCCTTGCGTGGACGATCCGAAAATTGTGAAGGAAATCATCCATGCCGGAAGCAAGGTGGTCCCGTTTTGCGATGGCACCAAGATCAAGTTTCACTACCAGACGCGCAAGCTGGACGGAACCGTGCTGGACGACAGCCGAGACACTGGCAAACCGATGGACCTGGTGCTGGGCAAGCAGTTCAAACTGGATGTGTGGGAAGTTTGCCTGCAGAAGATGGCCTTGCACGAGGTGGCCAAGTTTCGGTGCGACAAATCGTTGCTGCAGCAGTATCCGTTTGTAGCGAAAACGATTCGGGATTCGTTGAAGCCGACCGAACAGCGGAAGCACTGCTGCGGAATGACCATTCAGAACGAGGGAATCGGCTATAAAGATTTGGATGAGATTTTCAACAAACCGCAGGATCTGGAGTTTATTCTGGAGGTTTTGTCGATCGAGAGCCCGGACGAGTATAAGAAGGAATCGTGGCAGCTGAACGAGGAGGAAAAATTGGACCAGGTGAAGCGGCTGAGAGAACTAGGGAATAAGTACTACTTAAGCAAGGACTATGGAGAGGCAATGGAGGCGTACTCGTTCGCAACTGGACTGCTTGAGCAGTTGATGTTGATGTAAATTGGAAAATTCCGATGTAGGCGGATTGAAAATAATCGTATTTTCATTTTTTTTTCTAGAGAAAAACCACACGATGAGGAATGGAATGAGCTGGCGAAGCTCAAAGTGCCTCTGCTTCTGAACTACTCGCAGTGCAAATTGCTGGACGAGGACTACTACGCAGTAATCGAGCACTGCAGCGAAGTCCTGCACAAGTTCGACAAGGACAACGTGAAGGCGCTGTTTCGGAGGGCGAAGGCCCATGTCGGTGCCTGGAATCCGGACCGAGCGAGGGAGGACTTTCAGCGGGCAGCCGAGCTCGATCCAAGCCTAGCGGGGGCCGTTAGCAAAGAGTTGAAAATCCTCCAGGATATGATTCGAATGAAGGACATCGAGGATAAAATGAAATTTCAGAAGATGTTTTGAGGAGGAGGAAGGACGGCGTGGGATTGTGTGTGTGTTTGTGTTGTTGTATGTGCAAGTGTCGTCGAGGTTAATGTTTTAGCTGATGTCTGATAGTTTCTGATTCTGTTTAATACGCCGTTTACATTGGCGCTGGTGTACTAAAACAATAATCGGTAAGACGGAAATTGGTATATTGGGGATTCGGAGAGCAAGTAAAGTTCGACTGAACTGATTAGCGGTTGACTAAAGACTAAATTTATTTGCATGTATCAATCATTACAATTATTCATAGGTTGCTTCGATTCGGAACCTCTAACACTCCTCCTCGACATCGATAGCAACAACTCCCGTCGTTTCACGTAGCTTTCCCAACTTTACGCTCGTCAGCGGCTTGGTCATCATATCCGCCAGCATATCCTCCGTTGGACAATATAGCAAACTGATGACATTTTTCTTTTGCAGGTCCTTGACGAAACAGTATTTCGTGTCGACATGCTTCGATCGCTGGTCCACCTTGTCGTTCTCCACCTGCCGAATGCAGCTTTGGTTGTCCTCACGTATGCAGATAGGAAGATCCACATCCTTCCGGAGATCCTTGAGCAACTTCAGCATCCATTGAACTTCCTGGCATGCTTCGGCCAGAGCGATGAATTCCGATTCGGTGGACGATAGTGCCACGCATGATTGTTTCCTGGAGGCCCAACTCACGACTCCGCCGCCGAGAAAAATCAGGAACCCAGAGGTTGATTTCCGGTCCCGAGTGTCTCCGGCCCAATCGGCGTCGCAGTAAACTTCCAGTCCTTCACTCGTCGCTCCTAGCTTCAGCTGGTAACTTCGAGTATGGAAAAGGTACTTCAACACCCTCTTCGCTTCAGTCCAGTCCCTAGCCCGGGGCTGACTGACGGATCGTCCCAGGATTGATGCGCTGATCGAAACATCCGGACGTGAATTCACTGCGATGTACAGCAAACCACCCACCAGGCTTTGGTACTGGTCGCTATTCGGCAGTACAGCTGAATCCTCCTCCTTTTGCTGGTAACCAGGGTCCATCGGAATCTTTGAGCCTTTCGCATCCGACTGGCCGAATCGAGCAGCTAACTTGGTGATGTACGCCTGCTGATTGATAAGATATCCGTCGTTATATTTAGTTACCTTGATCCCGACGAAGTGCTTGATGTCGCCCAACACCGTCAGCTTGAAGCATCGTTGAAGGTGGGCAACTATCTCGGCGAATTCTGCCTCACTGGAACAGGCTACAAGGATGTCGTCCACATAGATAATGATGAACGATTGCTGGCCATTTCTTGTCCGAACGTAGAGGCATGCGTCGGCCGATGATTGCACGAATTCAGCTTGCTTGAACACGTCGTCGATCATTTTGTTCCAGACTCGAGCCGCTTGTTTGAGCCCGTACAGACTTCGCTTGAGACGGCACACACCGGCTGGGTTCCCGGTCTCAAAACCAGGGGGCTGCTTCATAAATACTTCTTCATCCAACGAACCATACAAGTACGCAGTCTTGATGTCCACATGCTTGATGTAGAGATTTCGTTCAGCTGCCACGGTCAGCAATGCGCGGAAAGTGACTTGCCTAGCCACCGGCGCAAAGACCTCGTCAAAATCTGCTCCGTACTTTTGCGAGTACCCTTGGGCTACTAACCTGGCTTTATACCTCACGACGTTGCCGGTCTCGTCCTCCTTGCGTTTGAAGACCCACTTGCAGCCTACCTTCTTTCGACCAGGTGGTAGCTTCGTGATCTCCCAGGTATCGTTTTCCATCAAGGAACGAAATTCGTCGTCCATGGCTGCCTTCCAGAACACGCTCTCAGGACCGTTGATTGCTTCCTCATAGCTTCGTGGTTCGATAGACGCTTCCGATACCTTGCCAATAGTGTCACGATAGCGAACCGGTGGTACACCCTTGGTTTGGCGAGTCGATCTTCGGGGGTTTCAGCGGTTTCAGTGACATCAGCTTCGGTTAACGTAGAATCAGTCGCAGTATCGTAATCGAAATCATCGTCGTCCGGTTGATCGTCATCCACGTCCGACTCATCCGACGATTCTTCGTCGTCGATCGCCGGAGTAGCTTCATCTTCGGCCGGCTTCATAGAATACTCGAATTCCACGACATTTTCTACGTGTCGGTTGTCACCAACGCCATCCTGCTGCTCGGAGCTCTCCTCCGCAAGGCGCTCCTCCTCAACGAAATTGGCATCTCGGCTGATAATTACCTTGCGTGTTGACCGGTCCAAGAAGCGGTATGCTTTGTGGTCCAACGAATAACCCACAAACGTTAGCTTCTTCGATGCCGGGCTCAACTTCTTCCTCTTCTGCTTGACGATATGGACGTGCGCCGCGCTGCCAAAGACCTTCAGATGCGTTACGTCCGGCTTCCTTCCATGCCAGAGCTCGAAAGGCGTTGTAGGGACCGACTTCGACAGTAGAACGTTCTGCAAATAAACGGCAGTACTTACCGCCTCAGCCCAGTAGCAATCAGGAAGTTTGGCTTCGAACAGCATGCACCGGCTCATCTCGATCAGGTACCGGTTCTTCCTTTCTGCGACGCCATTCTGCTGAGGAGAGTAACTTGCGGTAAACTGTGCTTGAATGCCTTCTCGTTTGTAGAACTTCCTCAGCTCGCTTCCCGTATATTCGCCACCTTGGTCGCTTCTGACCACTTTCGGCGGCCGTCCAAACTGCGTCTTCATCATGGCCACGTACTCCATTATCTTCTCGGGAACTTCATCCTTCTTTCGCAATAGATACAGGACACAGAATCTGCTGTAGTCGTCGATGACGGTCATGAAATAGCGATAACCGGACACCGACACGTTCTCCACAGGACCGCAAACATCGGTGTGCACAAGATCGAGGACTGCACAGGACTTCCTCTCCACCGACTTCGGGAACGGTTTCCTGCTCATTTTCGCCTTCTGGCAGCAATCGCACCCCTCTCGCACTCCGCAATCGTACATCTTCAGTCCGTCCACCAGATTCTTCTGCATCATCTCACCGAGAGCATTGAGGTCACGATGTCCAAAGCGCCGATGCCACACGTGCTGGCAGTCTACATTGTGGTGATCTCTTGCCGCCATCAACACTTCCTTCGTTGTTCGTACCTTGTAGAGTCCGCCAGTCTTGACTGCGGCCGCTGCTATTTGGCCACCAACGAGAATCCGGCACCCTACTTCGTTGAACATCACCTCGGCTCCTTTTTCCACCAGCTTCGGTACAGACAGCAGGTTGATCTCCAAACTTGGTACAAACAGCACGTTGCTAAGGGTAACCGTGGTCGTTTTTCCGTTGTCATGGTAACACAACAACCGTCCAGAACCGACACCTTCCACCTTTGCGATTTTTCCATCGGCCAGGCTGACCGATTTCACGGGGCTTTCGACGATTTCGTTGAAAAATTCTCGCTCGCCGCACATGTGCCGGGAAGCTCCCGAGTCCACAATCCACTCACCAGAATCAGCTTGCGCTCCAGCCATCAGAGCGAACGTAACGGATTCCTCTTCACTGCGAGCAGCTTTTGCTTTCGGCGATCGACCTTTTTCCGCTTCCGTCTCCTTGGCGTACAGTTTGCATTCCTTCTGCTTGTGGCCACTTTTCTTGCAGAAATGGCACACCAACGGCTTCTTCTTCTTCGCAAAATTTGCCTTCATCGCTGAATCCGACGGTCCACGATCACGTTTCGCCACTTCGTCCAACAGCTTACCTTTGACCAACTCCAATTTCAGCTCATCGTCGGAACGGCTCTCCAGGGCCGTCGTGAGCGTGTCGAAAGAATCGGGGAGGCTCCTAAGTACCAGCGCAACCGCCAGTGGTTCGCCTAGGTCCAGTCCAGCGCACGACAGCTTCGCAAATAGTTCTTCCAATTCGAACAAATGGCTCTGCATGTCGTCCCCGTCCTTGTACGTTTTGTTGCAGATCCTCTTCAGAACCGCAACTTTCGAGCAGAGGGACGTCTTCTCGTGGTGCTTCTTGAGGTTCTCCCAAGCTTCCTTGGCCGTCTTCGTGTCGCGTAACAGGGCATGTTGCTGATCCTCAACGAGCAGCGCAATCGTCGCTCTCGCTTTGCGGTCTCCGCCCTTCCATGCGTCCGTCAACGGTACCGGAGCTTGATCCTCGATGTACTTCCACATGTCCTCGCGAGTCAGCAGCATTTCCGCCTTGAATTTCCACACCGAGTAGTTGGAACTGTTCAGCTTCACGATCGAAACCTTGCTTCCTTCCATGGCGTTTCCAGAAACTTCCGTCAGCAGTGAAAAAAAAAATCTTCGTTCTTCAAACAACTTCAAGCGTTGCTAGGCTACGGTTATCTGGGCCCATAACCTATTGGGGATTCGGAGAGCAAGTAAAGTTCGACTGAACTGATTAGCGGTTGACTAAAGACTAAATTTATTTGCATGTGTCAATCATTACAATTATTCATAGGTTGCTTCGATTCGGAACCTCTAACAAAAATGAGTGACTAAGAGGAGGTTGTCTTGATGGGGGGGATGGAGAGAACTGGTAATTTGGATTACATTAGAAACGAAAAAATGATTTGTACTTTTGATATTTTTTCCCCTTAAGAGCACAGTAAATCTTTGATTGGGGGGGGTTGACGATGTGTTAACCTTACTTTTGTACTTCAATCTGTTACCGAGATACTATTGATTAAATTTTATCATTCCGGATGGTGTCCTATAATGGACATAGGTTTTCCATATTCGTTGTAGAGGTTGTAGTTGTTGGGATTAAAGTAGGGAAAAAGGAGGGAGTGGGGTGGAAATTAAGGTAGGAAAATTTTTTGGTAATTGGGGTTGGGGGGTTAGGGGGCCCGGTGGTTTGGGGGTGGGGGGCCCTTTTTTAAGGGGGTAGTTGAGGTATTGTGCTGGTTGGGGATTGGTTGTCGTTTGACATTTATTCCGGGGTTTCTGTTTAGCATGGGGAAAATTAAAAAGCCCGTGTGACAGTCTTATCAACCTGTTCCCTGAAGTTCATCTTGCTATCCAGTGTCACGTCAGAATAGATGGCTGAATTGGTCCATTTCACCGTTGTACCGTCTAGACAAATTTTAACATCCGGTCTGGGAGATTTTGAGTGAGGGAAAAGGATGACCTGGGTCTTCGCTGCATTGATGCAGATCTTCCAGTCTGTGAGATACCTCAACAGAACATTCAGGCTTCACTGCGGTTTCGATGCGATCGCTCTTACTACCCCCTACCATTGTTGACGACTGCGGTATCATCGGCGAACAGCGACAGAGATCCGTTTTCAGGGGGTGGGGGTATATCCGAGGTGAACAGATTAAATAAAAGTGGACCTAATATGCCTCTGAAGCTGCACCATGCAGCGAAACACAGAATGTTCTGTTCGAAAGGTAGTTCTTCACCATCTTTACCAGAAAGACTGGAAGATTGTACCGATGCAGTTTGTACACCAGGCCATCATGCCAGACGTTGTCAAATGCCTTTTCCACGTCAAGAAGGGCCATGGCAGATGTTTTCGAAACAGACTTGTTTCGCCTAAGGATGTTAGTGACTTGGTTCAGTTGATGTACTGTTGATCAACCGCTTCGAAAACCAAACTGTACATCAAGCAGGATGTTGAGTTAGTCGGCAGATGCAAGGAGCCGACGGTAGATTGCTTTCTCAAAAAGTTTGGATACTCCCGAGAGAAGGCTGATGGGTCGATATCTCTTGGAGGAGGAAGGATCTTTCCCAGGTTTCCGGATGTGTATGACTTTAGCTGACTTCCAACACGAAAGGAAGTAGCTAAGTCGAAGGCATTTGTTGAATAGCAATGCTAGATGTTCGTAGAATTGGAAACTCAAGTGCTTGAGTTCCAAATGCAGAATTTTGTCGAAACCTGGGGCCTTCATGTTCTTAGACATTTTGATATAGGTCGACAGTTCGTCAGCTGTGATTTCCAAATCCTCTGAAAAGTCATTGGGACATAGATGGATGTTATTTGCATGCTCGTTAACGGCAGCTTCGTGAGGACTGATGATGTTCTGACCAAGATTGTGGGAGCTGACAAAATGTCGACCTATCTCAGCAGCCTTCTCAGCGGGAGTAATCAAACGATCCTTAGAGTCATTGTTGTCTAGTGGGATCAACGGTGGAATGGGCCGAAGCTTGGTTTTTAAAATTTTTGTTAATTTCCAGAACGGCACAATCTGGGAGGGCGCGGATTTTGTTGGCAAAATTATTGTTTCTGAGATCAACCATCCTGGCCTTGATTATTTTGTTCAAGCGATTGCAGTTTGCTTTTAAGGCGGGCAGACCAGTACATTGGTATTGTCTGGGAGTGGTGTTGCGTAGACGGATCAAGTTTTTAGTGAGACTATCAATAGTGAAGGAGTTGCTCACCTGTGTTATTTCTGGAATGTGGTGCTCCCGGGCCTAGGAGATCGTCTGCTCGATCGACTGCAGTTGCCGATCGATGTCGCCGGTTGATTCGGGGCGCCTATCGTAATCGACGGTGTTGTCGACCTGATGACTGAACTGGACCCAGTTGGCGCGATGGTAGTTGCGCCTGGTAACCGAATGCCGGTTGATGCAGGACTCAACTTCAGCCACCACTAGATAGTGATCTGAACTGAGTTCTTGGTACGCGACCGGCTGGGCGATGTTGTTCCCCATGTTAAGGAGTGTATCGAAAACTATTGATAAACTGTCAAAAAAAAAAATGGGAGGAAAACATGGTTAAAAAAAAAACATTTTTGTTTTTTAAGTAAAAAACAAAGGGAAAAATAGTTAGTTTTTGGGAGCCGCTGTTTGACTGGATGGGCTGGCTCGGGTGGCGCCCTTTTTTTTGGGTGGGGTATGGGGGGGGGGGGGGGGGTGTTTTTGTGTTGGTGCGGGGGGGGGGTGGGGGGGGGGGGGGGTTTGGCGGTGTTTTTTTGTGTTGGGCGGGGGGGGGGGGGGGGGTGTTGTTTTGGTGGGTGGGGGGGGGTGGGGGTTGGGTTGTGTTGTTGGTTGGTGGTGGGGGGGGGGGGGGTTGGGGGGGGGGGGCGGGGGGGGGGTTGTTGTGGGTGGGTTTTTTTGGTGGTTGGGGGTTGTTTTTTTTTTTGGGAGTATTTTGGGCCGGATCTGCTCAACCGGGTGGGAGTATCCGGGCCCAGGATGGTGTAGTGGCCCTCTTCCAGGTCATCGTGTAGGATGGAGCCGTTCTTGTTCCGTCGTGTGTTTCCCCAGGTTTCATGTTTTGCATTCAGGTCGCCGGCGATAATGAACTGCCCATGCCTCCGAGTAAGCTTGATGACATCGTTTCGTAAGGTCGTATCTGGGGCTATTCATAAACCACGTAGACTTTTCTGGGGGGGAGGGAGGGGGTTTAGTTTGACCAAAGTCAACGCTCCATACAAAATTTCAAAAAAAATGTAGGCAGAAAAGTTTACGAGGGAGTAGGGGGGGTTTGAGATTTTCAAAAATGAGTCTACGTGGCTTATGAACAGGCCCTTTACAAAAGATGGCTAAAAACAGGATCACACACACAGACACAAGCACCTTATTTCGCTCCTCGTGGTTGCGCCCACCGGTTGGCTTGAGCAAACGACTGCATAATACATGGCTACCTAGCAACGGTTGCCTAGCCAACGGCTTGCTAGCAACAGCCTGCTGAGCCATCAGCTACCTGACCAATGGTTGGTTGCCAGTTGACCCATACCCTCTGGGGTACTTGCCACCGTCAGCTGCCATATCCAACTCTCCAGGGTACATGCCATCGCCATACTGGCCCGTTGCTCCAGTACTGCCAAATGAATGATAAAATTTGCAAAGGTGTACCCCTTTTATATCGTTCACTGCTGCATATGCGACCTCCCTTGTTCTCATTTGAAATCTGTGATAGGAAAGTACTATGCATTTACTAGATTTAGCCTGCAAAACAAAATTATAAGACATCATGTTTTAGTTTCGTTATTTCCAATAGCTTAAAGTTATTAACGAATAATTTTTGATAGTTGAATTAATACGCGGGAACATTTTCAGCCGATTGATGTAAACATCTTGAAAATCTATTGAGCATTTATTAAGTTATAAGCGTTTAATTTGTAACGATATTTCGTGACGGTCGATTATTTTTAAATTGTCAATTGACACCCTACCCTTGCCGTAAGACACGTCAAAATCTGTTATTTTAGAACTTCCATTTGAAAAGCAGCGCGAAAAACACGAAAATCAGTGCCATACACTGATACTCATAAGCTACCAAATACCAAAATACAACTTACCCGAGAAATTTAAGCAGTGACTTTACGACCTTTCATAAGAATTAGAGACTTTTTAGCGACTATCATTAAAATAGTGATCAAGTCTCTCATTAGAGGAATTCTACCAGCCCTGTGACTTCAGCAAGCTTCAGTTGTTCCAGATTATACCGTGGCGGACGTCCGTACCGATTTCTGCTGACTGCGGCTCATTTATGGCAATCTGTGGTGAACGATATGTTCTCTCAACAAAAGCAAATCCGAACGACAGAAAACACCCACCTGAACTAATGAACAAAAAAAAAGGAACATTTTCATAACTTCTCAATTCTTGAAAGGAAACCCTCCCATTCCCATCCGACTTCCTTCCATCCTGCGAGGCATTTGTTTTCCCATACAACAAAAACCATCCAACAAGAACCCATATCAATTTTTCCCTCATCAAATAAATTTCATGCGAAAACTTTGTAACCCCCTTCTTTTTGGCTGCCCTCCCTGTGCAAGGATAGGCAGGCAGAACATACCACCGCATTAGTTGAAAGTATACTCGTACCTAAATACCACCGATATGGGAGGGAAAAACAACAATCATGTCTTTATTCGTTCACGAGTATGTGCGAATGGAAACCGCTCAGTTCCAGTTTGTGGCGGTCGGTCGTTCAGTCGGCTCGTGGATAGAGAAATAGGGTTGGGGTAGGGGAAATACAGCCGAGGGCAAAGAAGGGCGGACGCATTGAAATAAACTGCCTATTTTGTTCATGACTGACTGTCGGGAGCATATGTAATCTGGTGTTGGTGGGTGATAACCTGACTGATAGTCGGAAGTCATAAGTGGAATAATTATCTTGCGAGTTAGAGGCGTATTTATAGCGTCGGTGGTGTAATGGTCAGCATAGTTGCCTTCCAAGCAGTTGATCCGGGTTCGATTCCCGGCCGACGCAGATATTTTTGATGATGATGATGACGGTCCCGGCACATTCTTCCCCACACCAAGGTTTGTTGAGCTGTGGACGATTGATTTATCTAAATTTAATATTGACCAACAATTTAATAAGAGCATGAGAGCATGATTGACCGCCCACGGATGCTACTCCGTTATTGCCAGATCAGCTGTACTTACACAAACAGCCAAAAGATGATGTTTGGGACTAACATACAACCTCAATGTTTAAAAACTGGTGACCCATTTTCTTTGTTGTTGGGGCGTAGAACCACTGCATCCACTGAATTGAACTTTTGTGGTAAAATGGTGACCCATTATGAAGCAATACCGGCGCCGGTCGAGCTCGAATGCTGGCCAAGTAGGGAATGGGAAGGAACATGTTGACGTGATACTCGCTTTGAAGGAAGCCGAGAAATCACTGGAATTTTGGATATTTTGGAGAAAGTTAGCAGTAGGGTTCCTTTTGGTTGACGATACGCTGAAAATATGTAACAAGCACTATCCGCCAAAATCATGGGACCGCTCCAACAAGCAACAGAACATCGAACGCCAGTTGCATCGCACCCCGAATAGTCCGGCATGACCTAATCACCGTAAACTCATAAATAATGGTGATCGCTTTTTCTGCCGGTGTAGGTAATATTTTCCCAAGAGTGCGTTTTTTTCTGAGCGGCGGCATCCCTTCTTTTCTAAGGATATCCTGCAAATAGAGATAAGACAAGTTGGGCCACCCCTCCGATTGGTGGCCCATCATAGCATTAGTAAATGATATTGATTCGATTGATTCCTACGCTCATTATTTTGGTACCAACCGGGGGAGACTTGGTCATATACCCAATGTTTTCCTTATCGCCAATCCGTTAATCTATTCGCAAAAATTTGGTGGTAAACACGGGAAATAATTTGTTCTTCAATATGAGGTCATGATTTTATGCATATGTTGTGTTGGTGTTGTGAATACCAACAATTTAATATGATGTGCAAACCAAAACAGAAAACGATCCGATTTACATTTACACATATAAACTCCTAAATCACTTCCCTAGTAGCACACTTGTTGCAAATCAGTTAAAAGAACTGCTTTGTAACTGGTTTGAGTCATAATCAAGTTGCTGCAACCTATTGCATATTTTCCGATCGTAAAAAGGGGGAAACAGGGACAACCGTCCTTCCGTCTCGTTTAACGAAGATACTACTACAATTACATTAACGAACTAAAAAAAATTTATAAATCTATCCAACAAAACAACAAACCAAAGTTCGAGGCAAAAAGTATAGTTTGTTTGTGCCCCATGGAAATTATTAAAGCTTTGACAATAAGATATCCGTAGCTGTGCAAAAGCAGCAATTCTGGTGCAGTGTAACGCAGTGAATCAATTTCTAATTGCTAGTTACCGATTGAATGTGGATAGAGTATCCCATGCCTTTGCTTTACCGTAC
>JAHHFK020004147.1:0-126968 GCA_024533555.2 Aedes koreicus
TTTTATTAGCCTCAGGGGTCACAGTAACATGAGCTCATCATAGATTAATAGAAAATAACCATACACAAACTACACAAAGTTTATTTTTTACAGTTTTATTAGGAATCTATTTTTCTATACTTCAAGCTTATGAATATATTGAAGCTCCTTTTACAATTGCAGATAATGTATATGGTTCTACATTTTTTGTAGCAACAGGTTTCCATGGACTTCATGTTTTAATTGGTACATCATTTTTATTAATTTGTCTAATTCGTCATATAAATTATCATTTTTCTAAAAGACATCATTTTGGATTTGAAGCAGCAGCTTGATATTGACACTTTGTTGATGTAGTATGATTATTTTTATATATTTCAATTTATTGATGAGGTAGTTAATTTATAAAGTATATAATTGTATATATGACTTCCAATCATAAGGACTAAATAAATTTAGTATAAATAATTATTATATTATTTTTAATAAGATGTATCATTCTCATTATTACTGTCATTGTAATAATACTAGCCACAATTCTATCAAAAAAATCTATCATTGACCGAGAAAAATCATCTCCATTTGAATGTGGATTTGACCCTATAAATTACTCTCGCCTTCCTTTTTCATTACGGTTTTTTTTAATTGCAATTATTTTTTTAATTTTTGATGTAGAAATCGCTTTAATTTTACCTATAATTTTAATTATTAAATCCTCTAATATTATCAATTGATCTATTACCAGTTTATTTTTTATTCTTATTTTATTATTAGGATTATACCATGAATGAAACCAAGGAGCCTTAGAATGAAATAATTAATAAATATGAAGCGATTTATTGCAATTAGTTTCGACCTAATCTTAGGTGAAATTCACCCATATTTTAGGATAATAGTTAACTATAACATTTAATTTGCATTTAAAAAGTATTGAATTTATTCAATTTATCTTATATTTAATTGAAACCAAAAAGAGGTATATCACTGTTAATGATATTAATGAATAATTTTATTCCAATTAAGAAATATAAATGGAATTAAACCATTAAAGATAAAAGTTAGCAGCTTTTTCTTGATCTACATATTTCCATCTTTATAATTTAATTAAATTTATATAGTTTAAATAAAACATTACATTTTCACTGTAAAAATAAAAATTTATTTTTTATAAATAAAATATTAATTATATTTAAAAATTATTATTAATTTCCCTAACATCTTCAATGTTATACTCTAAATATAAGCTATTTAAATTTTTTATTATTTAAAAAATAACATTATTACTACTAAAATAATTACTCATAATATATAACTTAATAAATAAATTTTTAAATTATTATTTTGAAATTAAGTCATCCTTTATTAAAAATTGCTAATAATGCGTTAGTTGATTTACCCGCGCCTTCTAATATTTCCGCTTGATGAAATTTCGGATCACTACTAGGGTTATGTTTAATCATCCAAATTTTAACTGGGCTATTTTTAGCCATACATTATACAGCAGATATTGAAACAGCCTTTAATAGTGTTAATCACATTTATCGTGATGTAAATAATGGGTGATTCCTTCGAATTTGCCATGCCAATGGTGCTTCTTTTTTTTGCTTGTTTATTTATTCATGTAGGACGAGGGGTATACTATAACTCTTATTTATTTGTCCCTACATGAATAATTGGAGTAATTATTTTATTTATAGTAATAGCTACTGGATTTTTAGGTTATGTACTTCCATGAGGACAAATATCTTTTTGAGGAGCAACAGTAATTACTAATTTATTATCAGCAGTCCCTTATTTAGGAACAGATTTAGTCCAATGAATTTGAGGAGGATTTGCAGTTGATAATGCAACTTTAACACGATTTTTTACATTCCATTTTATTTTACCTTTTATTGTTTTAGCTTTAACAATAATTCATCTATTATTCTTACATCAAACTGGATCAAATAACCCTTTAGGATTAAATAGAAATGTAGATAAAATTCCATTCCACCCTTATTTTATTTATAAGGATGTTGTAGGATTTGTTATTTTTATTTGAATTTTAATTGGATTTATCTGGAAATTTAATTATTTATTAATAGACCCAGAAAATTTCATTCCTGCAAATCCTTTAGTAACCCCAGTTCACATTCAACCAGAATGGTATTTCTTATTTGCTTATGCAATTTTACGATCAATTCCTAATAAATTAGGGGGAGTAATTGCATTAGTTTTATCAATTGCAATTTTAATAATTCTTCCTTTTACTCATATTAGTAAATTCCGAGGGCTACAATTCTACCCATTAAATCAAATTTTATTTTGAAATATAGTAATTATTGCGTCTTTATTAACATGAATTGGAGCTCGACCAGTAGAAGATCCTTATATTTTAACAGGGCAAATTCTAACAGTTTTATACTTTTCTTATTTTTTAATTAACCCTTTAATAACAAAATATTGAGATAAATTATTAAATTAATAATTAATAAGCTTTTATAAGCATATGTCTTGAAAACATAAGAAAGAAGCCATAACCTTCTATTAATTTAAATACTAAAAAATATTCATTAAAATAAAAAGGCTAAAATAAAAATTTTTAACCCAATAAAAAAAAATAAATAATTTAATGATATAGGTAAAAATCTTTTTCAAGCTAAATATATTAATTTATCATAACGAAACCGAGGCAAAGTTCCTCGTACTCAAATAAATAAAAATGAAATTATTACTAATTTAAAAAAAAATATAATTCTGTAAATATCACTACCTAAAAAAATTACACTAAATAATATTCTTATAAATAAAATTCTAGAATACTCTGCTAAAAAAATTAGTGCAAACCCTCCTCTTCTATATTCAACATTAAACCCAGAAACTAATTCTGACTCCCCTTCAGCAAAATCAAAAGGAGTACGATTAGTTTCTGCTAAACAAGAAGCAAACCACACTAAAGCTAAAGGAAAACAAAATACAATAAATCAAACATACCCTTGATATAAATAAAAATTTAAAAAATTATAATTTCCAATTAAAAAAATAAAACTTAATAAAATTAATGCTAAACTTACTTCATACGAAATAGTCTGAGCTACAGCTCGCAACCCTCCCAATAATGCATAATTTGAATTAGAAGACCACCCTGCAACTATAACGGTATAAACCCCTAAACTAGTAATACATAAAAAAAATAAAACCCCTAAATTAAAAGAATATAATTTAATTAAATAAGGGATACATATTCAAATCAATAAAGATAAAAATAAAGAAAAAATAGGAGAAAAATAATAAAAAATATAATTAGATAATAAAGGATAAGTTTGTTCCTTAGTAAATAACTTTACAGCATCTCTAAAAGGCTGTAATAACCCTATAAACCCAACTTTATTAGGACCTTTCCGAATCTGAATGTAACCTAAAACTTTACGCTCTAATAAAGTTAAAAAAGCTACACCAACCATTACACAAATAACTAATAATAAACTTCCAATTAATGATAACAAATAATCTATAAAAAACAATACTATTTATAATTAATTAAATTATATAAATAAATTCTAAATTTATTGCACTAATCTGCCAAAATAGTTTATTAAATATTAATATTATTCATAACTTTAAAATCTATATTTTTTATATTAGGTCCTTTCGTACTATAATATAATAATTTTATTAAGGATAGAAACCAACCTGGCTTACGCCGGTTTGAACTCAGATCATGTAAGAATTCAAAGGTCGAACAGACCTAAACTTTAAACTTCTACACCTAAAAATAACTCTTAATCCAACATCGAGGTCGCAATCTTTTTTGTCGATATGAACTCTAAAAAAAATTACGCTGTTATCCCTAAGGTAACTTAAATTTTTAATCAATAAAATTGGATCAATTATTCATATATTAATGTAAATAAATAATAAAAGTTATTTAAATTTTAATACCACCCCAGTAAAATTTTTTATTAAATTATAAATTTAAATATTCTTTTTAACTTATAACTAAAAAAAATAAAGATCTATAGGGTCTTCTCGTCCTTTAATTATATTTTAACTTTTTAATTAAAAAATAAAATTCTATAAAAATTTAAAAAAGACAGTATATATCTCATTCAACCATTCATACAAGCCTCCAATTAAAAGACTATTGATTATGCTACCTTCGCACAGTCAAAATACTGCGGCCCTTCAATATAATCAGTGGGCAGGTTAGACTTTAAATTAAATTCAAAAAGACATGTTTTTGATAAACAGGTGAATATATTATAATTTGCCGAATTCCTTATTTAAACCTTCCAATTAAAATAATTCAAATAAATTTAATATACTAATTTTATCATAATTAATAAATTTATATAATTAAAATTTATATTTTAATAAATAATTTAATTTAACAATAAATAATAAAAAATTTAAAATAAATTATAACAAATTTATTAATGATAACTATTTTTAAGCTTACATTTATTTAAATATTTTATTTTAAATTTAAAAATTTATTTTAAAGCTAATCCCTTAAAATATTAATTTTATAAAATAAAAATATTAAAAAAAATAAAATTTTTAATTTATAAATCTAAATTAAATTTATTTCTTAAAAAACTAGATATATTTTAAAACGATTAACATTTCATTTCTAATTATATATTTAAAATAATTATGCTACAGTAACTTTCATATATAATTAAATCTTTAAAATTCGAGAAAAATTAATATAATAATTAATTAATTAATAAACCCTGATACACAAGGTACAATAAATTAAATTTTCTTTTAAAATAAAAATTTTTCAAATTATTTCAATTTTCTTTTACAATACTAATAAACTATTATTAAAATTATTTTTTCTTTAAAAAATACTATAACAAAAATTAAAAAAATTATTTTTATTAAATAAAATTAAACAATATAAAAAATTAATAAATAAAATTTAATCAATTTAAATTGATTTGCACAAATTTCTTTTCAATGTAAATGAAATACTTTACTAATTAAGCTTTAAATTGTCTTTCTAGATACACTTTCCAGTACATCTACTATGTTACAACTTATCTTATTTTAAAAATAAGAACGATGGGCGATATGTACATGTTTTAGAGCTAAAATCATATAAATAATCTATTTCATATTACTATTAAATCCACCTTCAAATTTTTATTTCAAAAAATTATCCGTTTAAATAAATTTATTGTAATCCATCTCTACTTAAATATAAACTGCACCTTGACCTGACATTTTATTTAATTAAATATTAAGAAAATTATTATCTAATAACATATTCTGATGACGGCGATATACAAATTAAACAAACTTAAGTAAGGTTCAATGTGGATTATCAATTACAGGACAGATTCCTCTAAATAGACTAAAACACCGCCAAATTTTTTAAATTTTAAGAATATAACTACTACTACTTTAGTATTTAAATATTTATTTTCAATAATAGGGTATCTAATCCTAGTTTATTATAAAAAGTTTATAGCTTAAATTAACCTTAGTAATAATAAATAAATAAATTTAAAAATTTCACCTAATAAATTTATATTTATATTATTAAATTTATAATTTAACTAATACTAAAAATTTTTATTTGTATTATTTGTATAACCGCGGTAGCTGGCACAAATTTTACCAATACTATATATTATTACTAATACAAAATTTCTTTTTTAATTAATATTAATTACTGCGAATAAATAAAAATATTTAATTTTTTAAAAATCAAATAAATTCCCACAAATATTTACATGTAAAATAAAATAATAACAAAAATACTAACCAAAATAAAATAATTTATTTAATAAATAGTAAATTATAAATAATTAATAAAATTATTATAATTAAAATATCAATAAAAGTAATTATAAACAAATAATTAATAAAATAAATAATTAATTAAATAAATAATTTAAGTTAGTACAATTCTCTCCAAAAACCAATTTTTTTAAAATTTAACCCCTTAATTTAAATTTTAAAATTTTTAAATTTAATTAACAAAAAATAATTAATAAAATTATTATAATTAAAATATCAATAAAAGTAATTATAAACAAATAATTAATAAAATAAATAATTAATTAAATAAATAATTTAAGTTAGTACAATTCTCTCCAAAAACCAATTTTTTTAAAATTTAATCCCTTAATTTAAATTTTAAAATTTTTAAATTTAATTAACAAAAAATAATTAATAAAATTATTATAATTAAAATATCAATAAAAGTAATTATAAACAAATAATTAATAAAATAAATAATTAATTAAATAAATAATTTAAGTTAGTACAATTCTCTCCAAAAACTAATTTTTTTAAAATTTAACCCCTTAATTTAAATTTTAAAATTTTTAAATTTAATTAACAAAAAATAATTAATAAAATTATTATAATTAAAATATCAATAAAAGTAATTATAAACAAATAATTAATAAAATAAATAATTAATTAAATAAATAATTTAAGTTTGGAAATAGATGGTATACAACAGATGGAAGATTACGAGAAACCACTGCTCCGAGCAAATTATCAACTGATATTGTTACTAGCTGGACATATACACCATTGCCAAACTTGATGGAAAGTGGAGTTTATGATTCTAACAGTCTAGACAAAATGAGAAACATGATATACGAACAAGGTGAAAGGCGTGTGGCGTCTTCTGTTGTTTATAAAGTTTTAGCTGGCCAGCATCCTAATACTCAAGGTTTCAGATTTGACGCATTAGTTTCACAAAAAATGGTTGATGGTGCAATAGATAGATATTGGAAAAAGATTTTATCTTGGTCAACGTGGTTGGGTAATATTACGTCAACAGCTATTGGCATTTACCTAATCGTCAAAGGTTTGAAATTTACGATTGACACAATTATTCATGGACAAATACTATATGATATTTATGGTTTCAGTTGGCAGTTGATAGCATCTTTTTGGGATTCTTTAACAAATTTTTTGTCACATAGAAATATTAGAAGGGAAGCATTCAATAATATAAATAGAGAAAACGATATGTGTTCGGATTTACAACCTTATCTTTTCTCTTGCTTTATGGCAGTCTTCTCAATTATCTTTCTCTACTTATGACTAACCGATAGTTAAGGACAACAAAACTATGCTATGCACAAATTGAAAGAAAGAAAGTGCCATTCGGCACGCCGATTGCATAGTTCAAAAATGCCAGACGATGAGTAAAATGACTCACGCGCAAATGATAATCGAATATACATTTATTCAATGATTCTTATGCTATCGCGTTCGTTACAATGACCATGATCATGATTGACCGCCCGAGGTTGCTACTCCGTTGTTGCCAGATCAGCTGTATTTACACAGAGAACCAACAGATGATGTTTGGGACTAACATACATCTTCAATGTGTAAAAACTGGTGATCCAAAACTAAAGCAATACCGGCGCAAACAAAGAATAATGATTGTTTGAATTAATAAAAACCTCACTAAAATTAAAAAGTTGCGTTGGTTCTTTTTCGTAGAAAGCGATTAGCTTTCACAACAAAAACGTTCAAATTGTCAAATCAAAATTTTCTTGCTTGGTGCATTTAAAAGTTGAAACTTTTACAACGAATTGTGGAACTGTTAAATCGAAACCGTGGCATCGTTAAAAATAAAACCAAATTATTTTTATTTCAAAATAAACTTTCAACCAGAAAGTGCCCTGGAATTCAAATAAAAGTGAGCTGTTTAGATTGAAATAAAAAATAGTTTTTATATAAATAGTTTTTTTTAGATGAATCAATATAAATTTTATTAAGATAGCTATTTGTTTGAAAATCATTGATTTAAATAAAAGTCGGATATAATTAATAAAACATTATTTTACTTGTTACTGGCTTATGTAGTAAGGACCGGATATCTAACTAAAGCATAATCCTCACTCAAAATCTGCATTCGGATGATATTAATCATCTAAATATACTATGTTGGAGTCGTTTTTCGCTCGTCGTTAGGATACAACAGCATTCCCAAACACACATATAAAAAAACAATTGATAAACTTATACTGCCCGACGGTTCTCACAATTGGCATGAAAAAATCAGACTTGAAAATAATCACCGACGCCGGTGATTTCCAGTTCGCACATCGAAGGCGTCTTCGCTTCTGTTTCGGCCGGAGGAGTGTCGAACTCGGTGTCCTCCGTCGTTGTTGTGGCGGTTGCCTCGTGCACACCTGGCGTCGGCTAGGAATCGGACTTCGAGAGCAAATCGTTGTACGATGGACCGGTCGTCGACGGGGTTTGCTGCGGGTGAGAGATTCGTAATTGGAAGAAAGTCGACTGTTGCTATTGTTCGTTGGGGTGTTATGCTGCTTCATGTAGCGTATTAGGTTGTCCGGCGAGCTGTCCGGCAATCGGTGGAAGGAGTACTCTGCCAGAGCATACTACTATAACATCGAATGCAATCTCCATAGAAAATACACCACCGAGTCTCACCTTAAAATCCTCGACAAATCCCTTCACTAAGAAAACGTACAACAGAAAAATATCCGTGAGCAGCTTAAATGTTTTCCCGGACTGTGAAAAGAACAGGACGACTTTGACAAGTAAACTCGATTCTTTTTTTTCTATCAAACGAAGACGGCCTGCTTTTTGTGTTGGTGTATTTGACAGTTCTACAATGTTCATGGTTAAAGAAATCACTTTTAAATTTACACACTGAACCGAATTATACACTTTCAAATCATACTATGAACTTTCGTTGTAGATAAGTTTACTTTCAATTTAATGAAAAATAAACAATTTTCAGAAGTTAAGTTTAAATTTTAAATAAAACAAGATTAATTTTTTGTGTGCGGCCCCGCCCGAATGCAGGTCAAGTAAGGAAAGGGTAGGAATATGTTGACGTGATACTCGCTTTATTGGATGCCACAACGGATTATATTTCTTTACAATATTTCTTCTACGAACCTACTAGTATCAGTAGTTTAGATAAAACATTATAATACCTGGCTGCACGGTAAGCTTCCTTTACCCATTAATGGGTACGATTTATTATTATTGTTATTCCTCCTGTGGATTTTTTACCCATTTTACCGTAAAACGGCGTGTACCCATTTAAATGGGTAGACGCCGTTTTACGGTAAAATGGGTAAAATTTTCCACAGGAGGAATAACAATAATAATAAATCGTACCCATTAATGGGTAAAGCCGAACCGATTTACCGTGCTATCACCCAGAGTTTGATAGTGGTATTTTATTAGGAAAACTATTCTTGTTTACGTTCGTAGAGGAAACGTTCGAAAGAATGTCACGTTCGAAAGAATGTCACATTCCCGTTTTCGTTCGAACCGTTTCTAACCATTCGAACTTTCGAACATCGTTCGTTCGAACGAATTGCGCGATTCCCGTTTTCGTTTGTATCCGTTTTTTGGTCTGTCTCACAAACGTCACTCGTTAGTTGCGGATCTCGTAAACGAAATGAATTGTTTTATTGGAATGAAGTGTGGATTTCCCTATTTATGTGGATTTGACACAAAGTTACATCCACTTGAAATTTTGATCCAGGAAAACCAGATAATTAATGCATTTCTGCTGGTCTTACTTATTCCGCAAAGGAGTTAATAGTTGAGAATAAACTTTTGACCTAAGCGTTTTGAAATCGATTAATTTGTTTCTTATGAATGTCAAGTTAGAAAAGTTAGAAATAGCAATGGACTTTACTCTCTGTAAGACTTGATCAAGCTTTGATTATTCGAATTTTGCCATTGCATGAAGGGCCTAAAACGTGTTGGGCGGATCGACAGGCAACATCACTTATACGTTTCCACAGAGATATAAGAATTTCCTTCCAAATAAACAAGATTGAACAATTGGTCAACAAGAGTAAGCTATCTAACATGAGGATGCCCCAATGGGCGGGGAGAAGAGCCCACCCTCTATTCAAAACTGTTAGCGAGGGGGATTCGGCATTCCCACTCTCCACATCCAGAGTGCTTCAATCGGGTGCCCTGATGGTCCCTCCCATTCCCATGAAATATTTATATAATAGTGTATATTTTTATGTTAATGAAAAATACTACAAGCATTCGTGTGTATTATATATTATCTTGATTCGGTTGATCCTAAAATTCAAGAAATAATAGTTCCTACAGATTCTTAAGGACTAAGGATTAGTAGTATGTCTTGAGGATTTTTTTTTAAATTCACTTAAAAATAACATAATGTGCAGATGATCTTTTTGGATTGTCAATTTACATTACTTTTGACGTAGTACTACGTTTTTGTTTACATTACTGGGGTACAATTAAAAAAAAAATCGCATTGCGACCGTCACGAAAAGTGGCCGTGTTCTGAGAAATAATATCTCAGTCATTTCTCAAAAGATTTTCAAAATGTTTACACCGATCGATCGAAAGTATTTCTACGCATCAATTTCAATACAGAACATTGTTGATTTCGGGATTCATAAATGATAAACCTTGCCTGAAAAAGTATGGGTTGCCTGAGCTATATATGGGTACCATATGTTTTCAAGTATATTCAATGAATCCAACCTTCCAATACTTATTATTTTAGGTAATCCAAAATGTCCTGGAGTTCAGAACTTGGAATCTACGGTAGTAGCAGTAGTTTTTTGGGCTATACAATGTTAAGTCACGTAATCAAGTAAATTTAGTGAATGTTTTCGAACGTAAAAATACACAAGTAGATAATTTTGAGATGATCTAGGTCATTCAAACTGTTTTGGCATTCAGAACTAAGGATATGACATGTTATAGGTCATCTGAACTATCCTTGAAATCTGAACAAACGACCTAGAGTTGTAACAAAAGCTTTCTAGGCTATGCAATGCTACGATGTGCATTAAAACATACTCATTGATCATTTTGGAAGAACAACAAACATTATGAGATAATCTTCGGATGTTCTAGGTTATCCAAAATCTCCTGGAATTCAACATTTAAAATCTACAGTTTTTTGGACTTAACAAAGTAACAATGTGTATTCGACCAAAAAAAAAGTCTTTTGAAAGGTCAACCGATATAATGAGATATCTTGGGATGTTCTAGGTCATCAAACCTGCCCTTGAGTTCAGAATTGAGGATCTATAGTCGTAAAGTTAGCTATATAATCTATGAAAGGTGACGTTATGCATTCAAACACATTCAGTGAAGCTTCTGTAAGCTCATCAGTCATCATCAGACTATCTCGGGATGTTCAGGTTCATAAAAACTGACCCTGAGTTCAGAACTTAAGATATACGGTAGTAACCGTAGCTTCCTGGGCTATACAAAGCTACGATAAATATTCGAATATATTCAATGAATATTCTGAAACGTCCACAGACATCAAAGGATAACCTTGTTAGTTTTAGGTCCTCCAAACTGTCCTTCAAAACTTAAGGTCTACTTTTGTAACAATAGCTTTATGAGCTGTACAAAGTTATGTTAGTTTGTTTGGGATAGAATATCCCAAGATTATCTCATAATGACAGTTGGTCTTCCAGGACATTAATTGAATATGTTTGAATACATATCATAACATTGTATAGTGGATAAAGCTACTGTTACAACTGTAGATCTTAAATTCTGAACTCTTGGGCACTTTGGACTGCTCTCAAAAAAATAATATGTCCTAATTTTTCAATCATTTCCATGTTATTGAGCACCAAATCAATCAGAATTCACCAAATTGGTTGTATAAATTAGGCCTGAAAGGGTTAATTAAAAAAATGGCATTGTACCAGCTTAAGGGCTTTTGAACCATGTTTCTTTCAACCAATCTTGAATACTAATAACACCACAATGTTGTACTTCTATCATGCAGTATGATTTGTTTCAGAAGTTGAACTTCAATTCACCAGAAAATGTTCTCATTTAAAACAATTTTCGCTCAAATCTCAAGTACCACCAGATATGTCAGTGAAAACTTGATTATTTACATTGATATGACAACTCGAGTATCCGAGAAACGTCAAATCTAGCACTGCTCTATGATTCGAAATGTTTAGAAAAGTCAATGTGCATCGGGTAACACTAACACTATTAATTTCGAAAAAGGATTCGTACGAACGGGGTCGAACGAAAACAAGAATACCTTTTTCGAACTCGTTCGTATAGAGTCGTTCGAAAGAAGTATGAACACGGCCGTAAACAAGAATAAGGGTGAGGGTGGCCCGACGAGCATGGCGAACAAATAATTTTGATCACAATTAATAATGTACCGCACCAACAACCCATCTTACCCGGCGAACAACGATTTCTCATGCTCACTCGCGCAACGAACAAAAGGCAACCGAAACAATAGACAAAACGCTACGCTCAACAAACGCTAACAAAATATTGCGGAACAAAGTACCGACACAACCGATGGTCGACGCAAACATATAATTTTTTTTTTATTAATATAGATACAATGGGTAAGAATTATCTGTCTTGCTCCACGTCCTTGAGAGCAATTACTACCGCACGAGTCGTCTGTACCCAACTCCGTAGGTGTCCGTCCATTTTCTGGTACATTAATTCATCTTTATAACTAACTGCAATTAGTAGTATTCAGGTTCAATAACTATTTTTATTGTCAATAAACCGTAATGTTACGTAAGAATAACATTTATTCATTGAAAAAAGAAAAACAACTGAAATGTGCCATTAAAATAAAAGGTTGAAAAGAAAATTTAATTCAAAGTCAAAACTAAAGTAAAAAAGACACAAAAAAGAGTAGTTTATCGCCTCTTAGATTTGCTGATAACTATCTGCATGAGGCGATTACAGCCTTCAGAAATCTTCTTTGCAACAGCATTTGCATCGTGAAGATGCATACGCCTGTCCAATAGACAATCTAAAAAATAAACAATTGTTTGGTATTAAAATACATATTAAGCATGCTCAAACAATATACAACCATTTACGAAATTAATTGTGTCGTCCTCCAATGCGATGGTAACAACAGATGAACTGCCATCTTCTGCGTCTGCATCATCGGGGATGGTTGCATTCGTTTCATTTGCCGTATGCTTTTTCGGGCGACCTTTCGGGATGTTGGAAATCCTCCCTGTTACGGATCGGCCTTCAAAGCCCTCTGGCCAGATCGCATTCATCAAAAATTTTACGAAAAGATAGTCGCTGTCTTTTGCTTCCATCGACATCCTCTCTATCTCTTCGCTGGGTGGAAAACCCTCTTTTTCCTTGAACGGACGAACCGGCTCAGGCAACTGCTTTGACATCAATGCCTTCTGCAGGTTGGAATGAGCTATTTTCAAGTTCGTGTTTTTTCTCTTGAGGTTGGCCACTTTCGTCGTCAGTTGAACCACTTCGCCTTGAAGCAGCTTCACTTCCGTTTCTAATTTTTCTACTTTGCCTTGCAATCCGTTATTACATGCTAAAAATGTATTACATATATTAATATTGCTTGATTATTAATGAAAGCCTACACTTAAACTTTATAGTACCCTTAAATGGGTAAAATTTCACTATACTTCAAATTATTTGACTCTTTAATTGGTAAACAAATAATACTTTAATAAGTCACGTTTACCGTCTAATGAGTAACAGTAACACATTCCTAGGTATCAGTTATCCATTAATGGGTATTTTTTCTCATTAAGGAGTTAACTTAATTTATTTAAAAATACGTACAGTTACAGTGTAGGCAAGCATGGGAAAAAGTGTATAAAGTTAAATACTGATTATATAGTTCCACTTATTTCATTTTAAAGCAGTTATTTGTCAACACTATCATCTGAGCTTTCCCATAACAGTAATTTTCTGATTTATATTATTCCTACTAAACACTTTTTTCTTAAATTACCTACATTTTTGTTGTGAGTACGGATAAAATGTCCGTAGGAGGAATATATTAACAATAAACAATACCCATTTATGAGAAAATTATTCTTACCGTGTAAATATAGCTTAAAAGAATGAAAGTACTTTGATCATTTTTACGTTTAGATGCTCCAGTCTCAGCTCCAGGTGCGTCCTCCTGGTCATCATTCTCTCCAAAGTCCGCGATTATCTTTGAAGCCATTGTAGTTGTTGATCTTTGGCTGTGGCTGGTCAATTCTTCATCTGTACTGGAAGATGCTTCCGGAATTTTTCATTGTTTGAAGCAGTACGCAGAGTTGCTTCAGAGGTACATTTTCCGGCTCTCCGACATCATTTTCGTGGTCAGTTGAACGTTTTTTGAGTTCTTGAATGGTGGGGAAGGAGACTCACCCGTTGATGGCATTGAGCACTAGAATAAACATGAGTGAGGTTATGTCTTTGTTCAAATGATGGGTCAGGGCTTAAAATGTACATACACTCGGTTCCCCCAATTTATTTTGGAGGAGTTCCTTGCTTTTGTTAACTGTAACACACGTCGTTGGGAAGCTGTTTGCTTTTTTCTCCCCATCTAAAGACTTTTTCCTACTTCAAATTAAATTTCGATGAACTGAAAAATGCAAGCGCGACAAACTGTAAGTGTGACAAACTATAAGCGTGACTAAAGAGACTATAGTTCGCCTGGGGTATAGGTTGTCTTTATTGAACTTCCAGAGCAATATGTCATTTGGGCTTAATTCTATTTGTTAACAAACAGTATGTTGAAAATTATGTCATGCTGCAAGGGGGATTGGTTTATGGAAAATATGACACCGCATACAATTTTAATTATTAAATGTTAAATATACAATGTTAAATGTTGAAAGTTCCATGTTGAATTTTTCATGTTAAATGTTAAATGCTACAGGCACAGAGAACAGACATCCAAGTCAAATTCAAAAAGTGTGTAAGAAATTTAACTGCCATTTCATAATAATTGTAATTGGCAATACTGTGGTGGCGCTGCCATCGCCACCTATTCACATCATCGACCGTCGCGCATCTTATAGCGAATTCGTTTTTGATCCAGTTCCAAACTGGATCGGGTATCAAAATTGGGTCGGCTTGTTGTGTCTTAAACGGCAGTGTGTACGGTTTTGTTTGTAACTCGTATCGGGTTGAGGTTTGCACTGACAATAGGTTCGGCAATCGCAGGTTGGAACTAGTTCCAACCTAGGTTCAAAAACGAATTCGATATTAGTAGCCCAAATGTCAAACAATTTCATTACCAAAACATTGTTTATCGGAAACGACATGGGCCGTAAGTGTGAATTTTATTGGTGTGCAAATAGGCAAGGTATTACCCAGGGAAAATCTTTTTACAGTTTTCCCAACGATGCAGATTTGTAAGTACCACATTCAATTTTGTGAATTCACTCCTAATGCTCCTGAAAAATAATTTTAGATGCAGCCGCTGGGTATCTTGCTGCGAGTCGCCCGAACTGCAGAAAATTTTGTCTTTGCAGGGAGTTCAAGCTTTCACGGTAAAAAAAATGCTCCGACCACTTCTCTCCTGAAGATTTTCGAGTTCCTGGTAGAACGGATGTGGGGTAAGTATTGACAATTATGCCGGGATTCATAAAAATTAAATTATTGTCTAAATAGGCTTTTGTCCGGTTGCATTCCCCGCGGCAGTGGTCATTGGAGCAACGATCGAAACAACAACCCTCTGAGAGCGTATTTAGATGCTAAGTGCAATACTGTACTGCAATACGATCTGCCAGAAATAGAGTTCATTGAAAATGATTCTGATTTCTTAGAATGGCTGGAAATAACTTCGAACCCACATGCGAGACATGAGCGCCAAGCAGACGAATCCGTCGTTTTAACTGAGCCTGTAAAATGTGTTGGGGAAGAAGATCATGGGTATGTATACGACAAGTGGGTGAAAATGTTTCTGTTTTTTTTGTATTAAATCAATGAGGAACAAGTTTTATTCAATTTTTAGCCAGTATTACTCAAATACGAGTAAGGTTCATTGGTCGTGCATAAAGCAGTAAGGTGCAAGCAATAAACCCTGCAATAAACCGTGCCGTGATCAAAAAGCAAGTGGCAACAACCCGAGAGATGGCTGTAGTGTTTCAACGTATTTTAATTTGAATCCTTACACAAGTTTTGTTGTAAAATATATTCTAGCTTAGATGTCTATTCTCTGTGCTACAGGCTAAATGCGAAATGGTAAATATGAAATGTGAAATCTAAAATGTTAAATATTAAATGTCTAATGCCAGCTTTCAATTGTTAGTAATGTACAAAATTGTAAATTTATCATTCAAAATTTACCATTTCAAATTTGTCATATGAAATTTAACTTTTTTATGTAACTTAGCCATTTGAAATGTACCTATTAAAGTTTAACATTTAATGTTTAACTAATACATTTAACATATAACTTTAAATATTTTGAATTTTACATTGAAATTTAACATTCGTAACTTTCAACATTTTAATAGCATTTAAAATTTGCCATTCAAATTGAAACTTGTGAATGTTTTGATATTTAACATTTAAAACATGACATTAAACATTTATTTTTTAACATTTCAGCATTGGGAATTTCATCAGCAAAATGTTAAATATTCAAATTTAAATGATATGTTTTTAATGTATAGTTTTAAATTTTAAATAGTTAAGGTTAGGTATTTAATGTTTAATGTTAAAAAAAAGTGCTTGATGTTGAAATTGGAATATTAAATTTAAAATTTTGAAAGGTAAATTTTCAATTCTTAATGTTCAATGGAAAATTCAATTTTAAACAGGTAACCTTGAAAATAAATCATTTGACATGTAAAATTTAAATTAAAAATTCATATTTTGACATTTGACTGAATTATATTAACTTTTATTATTTTTCTAGTTTGTATTAATATTCACTATCAAATTTACTATTTTGTAATTTGTATTAATATTCCCCAATCGACTAGGGGGGCCAGCTATACGCTGGTGTGACTGTGATATTCAGTGCAGCACATACACGTTGAACGATTAGATTGAGAATACATTTTATTTTATCTGACTTAACCTTCCGAGGCCTCCGTCTGTGCGGTGGCTACGTGACCGTTTTTGCATGGCTCAGCATAATTGCTGTCGCTGGATAGAAATTGTTACATGTTTTTCATAAAATAATATTAATGTAAAATTTAATAAAAAAAAATACATTGATAGAAATTATGACAAGTGTGTTTCGTTTTCTCCTTTTTTTTTATAATGTATTTATTTTGTCATTCCCTTCTCCTTCCTTTTTTTTTTATGTTAAAAATTCTTTAACTCTATCTTTATGCACTATGTCTGTGTCCTTGTTATTTGTAATCGATATTTTTTAATTGGAACCCAAATCTTCAAGTATTTCATACGGTCCCTCGTACTTTGCCTCTAATTTGGATCCCTTTTCTTTTTTTACGACGACTAATTGTCCTTTCCTAAAACTTTTGGCTTTGATATTTTCGTTACATTTTGAAGTCCTATGTGCCTTTATCTTTAGAAGGCTTCCCCTAGCCTCTCTTTGAGATGTCTGCAACTGGAACTTCAAAATGCTCGCATAATCATCCATGTTGTAGATCGGGTCTACTTCATCTTGTCTAGTTAGGTTTGAGGGAAGAGTGCAAAGTCTTCCGAAAAGTAACTCAAACGGAGTCCTGCCTGTTGCACTGTGCACCGTTGTATTATAAGCAAACTTATGAAAGGGTACCCAAGTGGATCAAGAGGGCCCTCCCTTAGCTCAGTCGGTAAAGGCGCAGCTACAAAGCAACACCATGCTGGAGGTGGCTGGGTTCAATTCCCGGTCTGGTCTAGGCATTTTTCGTTAAGGAAAATTTCTCGACTCCCTGAGCATAGCGTATGATTGTACTTGCCACACAATCATACTAATGCAAAAATGGTACTTGGCATCGAAAGCTCTTAATTAATAACTGTGGAAGTGCATTCACACAGCAAGCAATAAGCTAATTGTGAAAGCAATAAGCTTGCAATGCTGAAGAAGAAGAAGAAGTGGACCAATTTCCATACGCGTTGTTTGTTTGTATGCGTAGAAAATTCCCTAGTACCTTATGTGAATTTTCTAACGCTCCGATCGTCTGATGTTGGTAGGCTGTGGAATTCAGCTTCTCCACCTGTAGTAAATTACATATTCTTCCAAATAGAGCAGGCATAAATTCTGTTCCTCTATCTCTTAAAATCTGTGTTGGTACACCATAGTTTAGGATGACATTCTCAACAAACGCTTTGGCCACAGCATCTGTCGATTTGTCCAAAATAAGTGTTGCTGTTACACATTTGGTTGTATCACATACTGATTTCGCCTGACGTCTGGTAATAATGGACCAACTATGTCCAAGAATATTTTCTCAAAAGCACGACAAGCTGTGCTTGTCATTTGCATCGGTTGCTTAGTGCTATAGCTTTTGTTTTTCTGGCACTGTGTACATTTTTTTTATAAATGAACCGACATCACTGTCTATGGTTTTCCAGTGATATCGCTGTTTTATAGTATTTGCTTCTGATTCCCGCATGCCCTGCAGTTGGCAATACGTGGAAGTCATTTATAATAATTTGTCGTGCATTTTCATCGTCTATTTGACGAATATTTTTGCCTAAGACAATTATAGGCGGCATGCCTTTTATATTGAGGATCTCTATTTTATCCTTCAGTTTTTTATTTTCGATCGTGTTTTCAACGATCAGGCCTTTAATCATGGTTCCTTTGGTGAAATCCACCAACCAATTCATTACCCCCCGTAGGTGAGTCAATGTCGTGTTAGGGTCAATGGAAAGTATACCTTGCTCTAGCTGAGCTTCTAGCGCTGTATTCTATTCTACGGATCCTATCTTAATTTTAATGTAGCTTAAAGGTACAGAATCAATCTTTTCGGATGTTTTAGATTGTACGTCCTGATTTCTAGTTTCAGCTCTGGTACACACGAAAGATGTTTGTGGCGTAAGAGCTTTAAGATCTTCGATCGAAATATGTGATAACGCGTCCGCTACATTTTTCGATCCTTTTTTGTATAAAACGTCAAATTTATATTCCTCGAGAGCCAGAGTCGGCTGGAGGGATCATTCAAAGTAAATAGATAAACTAATGGGCGGTGGTCCGTAAACACTTCAAACTTTTTACCATACAAATATGGCCTAAAGTGGCGTATAGCCCATACCAAACCCAATAATTCCTTTTCGATAGTGCTGTAGTTAAGTTCAGCTTTGTTCAAAGCTTTACTTGCGAATGCAATGGGTCTAGTGTTTTGGTTGCTTAATACTGCTCCCAATGCCTTCCCTGATGCATCTGTATGCAACACGCAAAACAATACGTAGTTATACCAATACAAACGAGGAATCAATTCAACTAAAATTTTGGTTTGAATATGGACCAATAAAACTGATGAACTAATTCAACAAAAACTTTGAGTTGAAATAAAACATCATGCTTTATAGAATTGAACCTCGTGTTTTATTGCTCAAAATAAAATGTTTTCTTAAACCAATTAAACGCATTTGTTGAAATAATAAACAATGATGAACTAATTCGACAAAACCTTTAAGTAGAAATAAAACATCATGCTTTATAAAATTGAACATTGTGCTGTATTGTTCAAAACAAAATGTTTTCTTAAATCAACTAAACGCATTTCTAGAAATAATAAATTTTGATGAACTAATATAATAAAACCATTTAATTAAAATAAAACTTCATGCTTTATAGAACTGAAAGTCGTGTTTTATTGTTTTTTCAACAATTACCGCACCATATTCCCTCAGCAGAACGGCGTTTCAGAACGCAAGAATCGGACTTTGCAGGAATTGGCATCGTGCATGTGGTTGGATGCTGGACTCGGGAAGAAATATTGGGGAGAGGCAGTCATTATGGCAGCTTATTTGCAAAATAGTCTTCCGTCGGAAGTTGTGCTGTTTTTCCAGTTCTGCAAAGAGAATAACTCGTTGATAATCTGTTTTACAAATTATAATATATTATGTTTAAACTTACATTAAGAAAGCAGAGGTCAGAGGTAGCAATATGGCTGCTATGAAATGTGAAATGCTGCGTACAACTATTTTATTAAAACAATTAATTAAGCATTTTTGTTTAAAACGAAGTTTAAAATAAATGTGATTGTTATAAATCACATATAATTTAAACGAGTATCACACAGCGGTGATTATTTTAAATAATTTGATTGGTTTGATTTGAAATAAATTTTGAATTGATGTAGAACTTTTTTATGAATTGATACAAATAGAAACCTTGTATTGAATAGCAGCAACATTTTTTTTGATTCAAAACAGAGTGATTTTTAAGGGTGAAAAAGTATTATGTTAAAACAATAATATAATCATTTGAGTTTGAAAATAAATGTGATTGTCATAAATCAAATATTATTTGAACTAATGTCACACAGCAGTGATTACTTTAAATAATTTTATTTGTTTGATTTGAATGAAACTTTGAATTGATTTGGAACTTTTCTATGAATTGAAACAAAAAGAAACCTTGTATTGAATAGCAGCAAAATGTTTCGTTGATTCAAAACAGAGTGATTTCTTAGGGTGAAAAAAATATTTTGTTCAAACAATAAATTAGTCATTTGAGTTTAAAAATAAATGTAATTTTTTTAAATCACACAGCAGTGATCACTTTAAATATTTGTTTTGGTTTGATTTGAATGAAATTTTGAATTGATTTGGAACTTTCTTATGAATTGAAACAAAAAGAAACCTTGTATTGAATACCAACAAAATATTTTGTTGATTCAAAACAGAGTGATTTCTTTGCGTGAAGGTAAAAATATTATTTTCCGAAAAATCTGGATAATCAAGGACTGGTGGATCCATGAAACATTTCTTCAAATGCTGAAACGAATGTTCACACTCCTCCGTCCAATTAAATTCTTCATCTTTTCTAGTTAATTTATTCAATGGCCTGCAAATCCTTGCAAAATTCCTTATATGTTTCCGGTTATAGTTAGCAATTGCTACGAATCTTTAAACTTCGTCAGCGGTTTGCGGACTACTCCAGTATTTTATAATTTCAATTTTTGAAGGATCAGGCTTGATTCCTTCCGCAGAGACTAAATGCCCTATATATAACAATTCAGTCTTGAGAAAATTACATTTTTGTGGGTTGAGCTTCAAATTTGTCTCGCGCAACCTTTTAAAAACAACTGAAAGATTTTTGTTGTGCTCTTCCAAAGTCTTTCCAAAGATGATAATATCATCTAAATAAACATGACATATCTCCATATTAAGACCTGACATAGCTACGGTCATCAATCTGGAGAACGTCGAAGGACTTACTTTTAACCCCATAGGGAGATGCGTCATTTGGTACTGCCCCCTATTGGTGCTAAAAGCGGTTATTGGCCTATCATTTTCTTTCAACTCACATTGGTAATATCCTTCTGAAAGATCCAAGTGAGAGAAGTATTTTGCTCCTGCCAACGATTCAATTACTTCTTCTATGCTAGGTAGTGGAAATTTATCGTCTTGCAGTGCATTATTCAATATACGGTAGTCTATGACTAACTTCCATTTTCTGTTGTCCTCAGCCGATTTCTTTGGGACTAGCAATAAAGGGCTATTCCACTCCGAAACGGCGTTTTCAATAATATTTTCGCTCAACATGTTATCCACTTGTTTTTGGACTTCTTGATTTTTTTCCTTATGAGCTTGTGGCAATTTATAAGGCCTAGTATAGGGTGTGTATCCGGCTTAATAGTTAACGAGGGTTGATAAATCTTCGTTACTGTCAACTTGTCATTTTTCAGACAAAAAATGTCGTTATATTTCACGCATAATTTTTCTACTACTGGCCTGTCTCTTGCATTAATTCCAGCCAGGTTTAATTCTGACAAAAGTTCTTTTGTTCTAGCAACATCATATTTGGATGCGCTCCTAATTTCAATGATCTCGTAATCTTTAAAGGGTTTTGTAAGAGGTTTCGAATTTTCAATTTTTACTGATTTGTTTTTCACATTTACCATCCTGACAGGAATTTTTCCTTTTTCAGGTTTTACGACTGCTCCTGCAATGTAGACATTGGGCTTTATCTCTTGATTCAGAATTACCATTGCCTCTTCAAAATTAGTCTCAACAAAAGTGATTATTTCCGTTCGTGGAGGGATTATGAAATTCTCCTCGAATCGGGGTGTTCTTAACGTCATTTTCGATGTCTCGAAATCAATTTTCGCTCAATTTTTTTCAAAAAATTAGTGCCAACCAAACCAATTACGCTTGATGGCATCTTATCTATAACGTGGAATGTTATGGGATACATAAAACCATTATATTCTGCAAAAGTGCTCACTGTCCCCAGGGTGGTGTTCACTCCATTTACACTACGTACCTCTATGGTCTGTGATGAATCAAGACATTTGCTTAAATTTGTCGTCAGGTGACGCTTGTCGAGTAGACAGCATGACGCTCCACTGTCTACTATCAAATGAAAATATGTTTTGTCAATTTTAAAATTTAATCTGAGAGCCCTCTCGGTATTTAAATTATTCACGAAAAAACTCTCCTAGGTTTAACTCCTCTCGGGGCTGTTGCTCTTGTGGTTCTTCTGCCACATTTGCATTTCGTCGTTGGTAGTTGTTGTTATTATTCGGGTTGTTACTGTGGTTGTTGTTTCGGTTAGCATTGTTTCCGTTATTGTTGTTGTAGTTGTTGTTAGGATTGTTATTGTTGGGATTGTTGTTATAGTTACGTCGATTGTTACGGTTGTTATTGTGATAACCATTATTATTGTTATAATAACCATGATTGTTACTATTGTAACCAGGGTTGTTGTTATTGTACCCGTGGTTGTTGCCCCTCTGGTTATGGCTATTACCGCGATAACCTCGATTGCTGTTATTGTTATAACCTCGACAACCTCTACGGCCTTGGTTCCGGTTACTTTGATAATGACGAGCAAAGCTCGAGGGTCGACTACTTCCCTGAGCCCAAAATGTGAACTCCGATGATGATTGGGGCTGTACCTACAATGCATCAGAAATAGCTGCTGTCAATGTTTTTGGGTTTCTTGATTTTACTAAGTACGCCGCTGATTGGTCCTTTAGACCATTTATAAAAGTTTGGATGGCTATGGGTTCCACTACCGGTTTCGCAGAAACCTCTGTAGTGAAGGATGCCCCCTTCGAAACCCATGCCTGTGCTAATTTGGTGGCTAGCTTTTCTACTTCGCTGCCAAATTCAGTTATACTTCTATTATTTTTCTGTTTTAGTGTTCGCAATTCAGCTTCCACCGCTATGGGGGTAAGCTGGATCGCAAATTTTTCTTTCAATGTAATCTTTGCGGCCCCAACGGTCGGTATTCCGTAAAGTGCTCCGCGTGCAGCACCTACTAGACGGGATTTCAATAAAATTCGCCTCGGGTACCTCCGGGTCGTCCGCCCGAAGGACCTCTACAGTGTCTAGCCAAGACTGTAGTGTGGCAGCATCTCCATCGTATTTATCCACGACTCGGATATTATTGATCAGCGGGGTAACATTGATCGGTTTGGCCCATATCATGAATAGTTCAAATATACATTTTCCGTTGATACACTTTCTAACTATGAATTATGAATTATGTTTCTCAATCTGGTGTTATTTGACTTCCGAAATCTATAACATTGGTTAAAATATTACGTTTTTTGATTGCCAAGAACTGAAAATTGAACTGAGCTTAGCTTTTTCCACTTTTAGCTAGCGGGAAAAAAACAATCAATGCTTGAATCATAGTTAACATTACTAGAGATATTTTTAACGTAGGACTACGTTTCTCTTTTCTATACCGGGTGTCATTTCAAAATTTTGAAAAATGAGAGCGTTACGCAAAAGTGAAAGGTTTTTGAACGCTAATAACTCTCTTTCAACTGAACACAATGCTTCATTCATACACAATTTGATCAGAAAAACCTACAAAATGTTTGCATTGAAATGACAACTAAGTTCTATTAGTAAAAGTAGTTCTATTTTTTACTTAAAAAATACCAGTAACAAATGGTCTTCTTCTTTTTATTTCATTTAGTTTCATTCCATGATGAGTACAGAAATAGCCCTAACCTTCAGCTGCAATATTATTTTGCTTTGTTGCCGGTGTCTGATTTTATAATTGAGGCTCGTCCCCTCTTAAGAATTTGGCTTTGTACTGTATTTTCGTGTCTCTGTTCATTCAGGGCTATGGTATCAAAGCTAGTATATAGCACGCGAGATGAACCGAAATGATTTCAGTTTTCGACACGCGCTCTCAGCTGGTGGTTCGGACAGGGCTTTGTCTACCCGCCACAGTCCGCCCGGTTGTGATATGGAAAACAGACTCTTGCAAGACCGGCTAATCGGACAGTTACCGGTTTCGATGTCTGCTCAATGCAATGATAAAATTTCGGCCTCACCCTGCCCCCCTCTGGCTACGCCTATGCGGGAGATAGAAGAATACGAAAAAAAAAGCAGATGAAGAAAAGATAGCTTATATCAACCGAGAAACAATTTTTAGAAAAGTGATAGCTGAAGATGGCGAGAAATACGTTTATCTGTCCGTAAATACAGATGGTGCTGCAGCGTATCGTTGGACGATTAATAGGCCATGCTACCCAATTTTTTTAGTGGTGAACAATTTGCCTCCTCGGTTACGTTTCAGCAAGCAGAACATCATTCTTACAGCAATTTGGTTGTCTAAAGGGGATCCGAATATGTGTCTCTTTTTTCAAACTTTTGCAAGGAGGCCAAGCGCTTGAGAAATGGATTGGAAGTTAACTCAACCGTATACAAAGTAGTTGTGCTGCAGGCTTGTCTCGATACTATCGCAAGACCGAAACATCAAGGAACTACCCAATTCAATGGAAAATTCGGCTGCTCAGTGTGCTTACATGGCGGAAAAGTTACAAATGGGAAACAGATTCGGTATCCCTTCCAGGACTCGGAGCTGAGAGAATCCGTTACAACACGGCGGTTAATGATGGAAGTGAATGAATCTGGAATTCCGAAATATGGAATCAAAGGCCTTTATGTTTTCATGTTTGTGCCAGACTTTGATGTAATACATGGTAAATATTGATACGAAATAAAAAAATGGATTCTTAAACATAGCTTTTTTCAGGTTTTCCACCTGACTATATGCACGGCGTGCTATTGGGTGTGGTGAAAATGATGTGGGAACTTTTCACAAACTCCTCCAATCACCAAAAACCATTCTACGTGGGACTTCAACTCAGCGAAGTCGAGAAGCATATTCACCCTCCAAGCGCTTTTCCTCGTTATCCTGGGAAAATTGAGGACATAAAAAAAACAAGTTAGTGACTGGGAAAATATTTTATTTCACTATTTTCATCCATGCTTGTATGGAATTCTTCCTAAGCCTTTCATGGATCACTTTATGCTCCTTTCTACAAATATTTTTATCTTGCTTGATCAACATCTTTCGTCTGAGCAAATTAACGGTTGTGAAAAAGCTCTCAATAGCTTCGCAGCTGAATTCGAAAAATTATATGGCGAAGATAACATACATTTGGTAACCCATTTATCTGAAAGCGCTCGGAATTTCGGAGCACTCTGGAATTCATCCTTGTTCCCCTATGAGAGCGCTAACGGAATGATTCTCAGTTACAGGACAGGAAACAATCACCCAGTCGTTCAAATGAATTCAAAATACATATTCAACCGGAGTTGTTAACATATGACTATTCCAAAAAAAACTCTTCAGTTCATGCTTGGCATTCTCGAATTTGGTGTTCGTCATAAAGACAGGATCTTAAATTTGACTCTCGATTTTTGTATAAAATTCCAACAGACATTAATATTGAAGAAGATATTCTCGAAGATATTGAACAACACTATCAACACTATTTTGCAGTGAACACCGTTACAAACAACACCGCACATTCCAAGATCGCAGTTCTCTGCAACGTCGAGGAAACGGCCACAGCTTTTGCTAGATGCACCGACAAACCACGATATGGTATCTGGTGATACTAAAGAAATCGCACTTGATGAATCCGTCCCGTTGGCTGCAATACAAGGGGAGGATATGTATTTGTTGTACCTGTCCGGCTTCGATCCTCATGCAACGTTACAACAAATTGAGAAACTAGTTAAAAGTAATCTCAAAACCGATAGCGCTGTGGATGTTGTTAAGTTGGTGCCGTAAGGGAGAACTCTCGAAGAACTAACGTTTGTATCGTTTAAAGGCGGCCTGAAATTGCAGCAAAAGGACACTGCTTTATCTGGATCGTCATGGCAGAAGGGAATAAGCTTCCGTCAGTTCGATTTCAGCCACACCGCATCTTCTCGTACGACATTTCGCTTCCAACCCACACCAGAAGAAATCCATCAGCAGTAATCATCAGTCTATGGTCCGTACCGAAAATTCTTCTACCACGAAGGAACGAACCAATACACTGCTCCGAAACACACAACACTCGTCTTCTTCACTTGCTACTCAATCGATCCAAAAACAACACAATGATCCCAGAACAACACAGCAGACGTTCACTTTGTACTACCAAAACGTTCGTGGCCTGCATACAAAAACAAACGATCTGGTAGTGACTACGATGTCATAGCTCTTACAGAAAGTTGGCTCAATAATGATATCGTAAACAAGGAACTCGCACACAACTACACGATTTATCCGTGTGATAGAAATGCTAACACCAGCTGTTTTTTTACGTGGAGGTGGCGTACTAGTTGGGGTGAGGAATGGGTTGTTCAGTACGTCTGTTAGTCTTGTTGAATGTGAGCGATTAGAGCAGATCATCGTTCGTGTTGTTTTGCCGAATTTTGAGTTGTATGTTTGCGCTATTTATCTCCCACCCAACAGTGAAACGTATATTTATGAGCACCATTCTGCTTGTGTTCATGAGCTACTTGATCTTGCTGGCAATCGTGGCCGTGTTTTGGTTGTTGGTGACCTTCCCCACTTGTGTTGGATTCACGATGACGAAATAAACTCCTTTTTGCCAATCAATGCCTCGTCTGAGCAAGAGACAGCCCTGATAGAGTCGATTGTAGGCTGTGGTCTTTATCAAGTTAATGACTGGACCAACGTTAATGGGAGGCTTCTTGATCTGGCATTTGTGAATGACGATAAGTGTGCCGAGCTACTGGAGCCACCGTTGCCATTGTTGAGAATCGATCATCACCACAAGCCATTCGTACTAAGATTTGAAACTACTAGCAAGTGCGATGAATTGAATGTTACGGACCCTCTCAACTTTGATTTCAACCATTGTGATTTCGCATCGCTCAATGAATTAATTTCTGCCGTTCGCTGGAATGAGTGTCTTGTTGGGTGTAATATCGAAGAAGCGGTTTCCGTCTTTTATCAACGGGTTTTTTCAATTGTTCGTGATGTTGTCCCAGCAACGACGCCGATTTTCGGGGACAAGACAACCTTGGTAGAACAGCGAGCTCCAATGTCTACGAAATCGACAACGGCAGGCTAGAAAATGCTTTTTTCGGTCGAGGGATGTACAGCGAAAAGTGGAGCTGCGTGACTTAGAGAGCGAATATAACTCTTTTCATGCGCGATGCAACTCCCTTAGCTCAGTCCTCCCTTAGCTCAGTCGGTAAAGGCGCAGCTTCAAAGCAACACCATGCTGGAGGTGGCTGGGTTCAATTCCCGGTCTGGTCTAGGAATTTTTCGTTAAGGAAAATTTCTCGACTCCCTGGGCATAGCGTATGATTGTACTTGCCACACAATCATACTAATGCAAAAATGGTACTTGGCATCGAAAGCTCTTAATTAATAACTGTGGAAGTGCATTTAGAACACTAAGTTGAGAGCAAGCCATAAGCTAATTGTGAAAGCAAAAAGCTTGAAATGTTAAAGAAGAAGAAGAATGCGCGATGCAACTACATTCATCGCACAGAAGAAAGAGTCAAGCAGGATCCCAAATCGTTTTGGACATTCATGAGAAGCAGAAAGCAGAACAATGGTATTTCTCAGCGTGTTTCCTACAACGAGACAACAGCCGAAACTCCACTTGACTCGGCAAATTTGTTCTCGTCCTTCTTTCGAAGTGTGCTAAGTAACAACCGATCACCTTCGTCTGAAGCGTACCTGACAGTATGCCTCGATACGACTTCAACATGGCGCTTTTCAACTTTTCTCCGGGGGTTGTGCTGAGAAAGCTGCAAGGGATAGATGACTCTAAAGGCACTGGACTAGATCGTATCTCTCCGATCTTCATCAAGCACGTCGCTTATTCGCTTACCGTGCCCGCCACCATTCTTTTCAACCATTCGATTGTAGAAGGTATTTTCCCAAGTGATTTGAAAACAGCTGCCATTACTCCCATTCACAAAGCTGGCAGTATACACAACATCGAGAATTACCGTGGCATCTCGATTTTGAGTTGTATGCCGAATGTTTTTGAAAGCCTCATCCACGATTCGCTTTATCCTCACGTGCATCATATTATCTCCGAGTTTCGGCATGGATTCGTGAAAAAACGCTCAACCTCTACCAACCTTATTACTATCGCCTCTTCGTTAGTCAACGCCCTGGAAAAGCGACAACAAATTGATACCATCTATATCAATTTCACCAAAGCATTTGATAGGGTGCCGCATGCTTTGATGGTGGATAAATTGAATAGAATGGGCCTACCCACTTGGTTGACTCAATGGACATTCTTCTACCTAACGGGGCGTAGTGCCTACGTACGCATCAATGGGACATGCTCGAATCCATTCAATATCACGTCTGGTGTGCCTCAAGGGAGTCATTTGGGTCCACTGCTTTTTGTGCTATTTGTCAACAATCTTTGTGAAACGATTTAATCACCAAAAATAATGTTTGCAGATGCCCTTAAGTTCTACCGCGTGGTTTCTTCGTTAGTTGTTCTATCCAAGCAGACATCGACGCATTGTTGGGTTGGTGCAAGCTAAACGGCATGGAAGTCAACGTCCGTAAATGTAACTTCATCACATTCTGTCGAACAAGGAATGCAACCATCTTCGATTACAGACAACCAGTATCGCTAGGGTGAGCACAGTAAAGGATCTCGGTGTACTACTTGACAACAAGCTAAACTTCGCACAACAAATAACAGCAACGACCGCTAAAGCGTACGCGGTGCTTGGAATCGTCAAACAAAATACGAAGCAGTTTGAAGGCGTTCATTGCTTGAAGTCGCTCTACTGTGCGCTGGTGCGTAGCATATTAGAATATGGGGTTCTTGTGTGGGCGCCATACCATGTTCATATTCAACGATTCGAGAGAATTCAACGCAACTTTCTTCGGTTTGCGCTTCGGCCTTCTGCCCTGGAATGATCCTGTACGACTGCCCCCCTACGAACAGCGGTGCGCTGTGGTATGCCTACCGACGTTGGCTGATAGAAGGATTCTTTTGCAGCGGCTCTTCATATTCGACATCCTGAGTAATAATATTGATTGTTCAGCGCTCCTGGGTAACGCACAACTTAACGCTCCAACAAGAATAACTCGCGTGCGGATTTCCTTCGATTATCTACGCATCGTACTCTAAAGGGTGATACGGTCAAAATTTGGTCAAGGGAAAACGCGTGTAAATCGGTGAAATCGTTTATTTAAAAAATCAAATTAAATTTCTTTTTCAAGTTCAATTAGTATAAAATTCAGGAAAAATATTCAGTTAGGCTTCCGCTTTTCCAAATCCGAATTGCCGGGCCTTACGCTTGACCCCTGCCATCAGATTTTGTACAGCCACCTTGTCCACCTTCTTCGCCGCAGAAAGCCAGTTTGCCTTGAACTGCTGCTCGTCCTTAGCAGTTTTTTTGGTCTTCTTTAGGTTCCGCTTGACAATAGCCCAGTATTTCTCAATTGGGCGGAGCTCTGGCGTGTTGGGAGGGTTCTTGTCCTTGGGAACCACCTGCACGTTGTTGGCGGCGTACCACTCCATGGCCTTTTTACCGTAATGGCAAGATGCCAAATCCGGCCAAAACAGTACGGAACAACCGTGTTTCTTCAGGAAAGGCAGCAGACGTTTATTCAAACACTCTTTCACGTAAATTTCTTGGTTGACAGTCCCGGAAGCTATGAAAATGCTGCTTTTCAAGCCACAGGTACAGATGGCTTGCCAAACCAGATATTTCTTTGTGAACTTTGACAGTTTCGTGTGCTTGAAAATATCTGCTACCTTTCCCCTTCCTTTTGCCGTATAAAACTCCTGTCCCGGAAGCTGCTTGTAGTCGGCTTTGACGTAGGTTTCGTCGTCCATTACCACGCAGTCAAACTTCGTCAGCATCGTCGTGTACAGCCTCCGGGATCGCGCTTTGGCCGTCGTATTTTGTTTATCATCGCGATTTGGAGTCACTACCTTCTTGTAAGTCGATAGTCCGGCTCGTTTTTTGGCTCGATGCACGGTTGTAGACGATACACCCAGCTTATTTGCGGCATCTCGGAGAGATAGGTTAGGGTTTCGCTTGAAACTACCGGCAACTCTCTTTGTCGTCTCAGCGGCTTCCAGTTTTCGATTTCCCCCCGATCCAGACTTCCTGGCTGTCGACAAACGTTCCCCAAACACTTTAATTACATTTGTAACGGTTGATTTGGCAACTTTTAGCGATTTTGCCAACTTTGCGTGCGAGTAGCTCGGATTTTCGCGATGCGCGAGCAAAATTTTGATACGCTGCTCTTCTAGCTTGGACGGCATTTTGACAACTGAAGAGTGAATTCTAAAATCAAAATAGGAGCAACATTCTACACACACACACCTTCAAAATGAGGGGTGTTCAGGTTTTTTAAATGCAAAATTGAAAGAAATACGTCAAGTTGATATTGATCAAATTTTGACCGTATCGCCCTTTATTCGGACAGAACAATCCATTTGACGTTTGTTGCCTTAGGTTTAATGAAGTGTCTGACCATTTTGATTTCAACACATCCAAGACAATGTTCAAATCTAGTATTAGTCTATAGTATCATCTGTCTGTACGAGTTTTTCGAAGACTAGTAAATAAATAAATAAAACTTGAATTTAGTTACCATGATCGGATTTATATTGACAACATACAATATCGCACTAATCATTCATGTCAGAAACTCGGGTACAATGATTCATATGTTTTTATTACTGGTGAATTTTTTCGAATACAACCAATTTTAACTGATAAAACTAGTGAAACATATATTATTGGCTTGAAATTGATCACTCTTAAAATTTTTGACAATATGTTTTCGTATTCAGTTAGCAGTTCATTTATACTAAAAAAAATCAGTGGGGTTGTGTATAACACACGACCGGTTGACGTAGACTTCGTTAAACCGTTTTATTAGTTTCCTTAGTTTCGTAGCGGAACATTGCAACGCAGGACTGTTCTACTGGGACGTTGGGTTAGCATAAGTAAGTGAGTAAGTATGTTAGAACCTTTTATGATTCGCTTCTTAGAAATTATTTGTCAGCCCTGGAAAGGGACGTTTGGTTTGAATATTGGTATGATGAAAGGGCAACGGTTGTGCTGGCTGTACTGAGAGACCATTATCCTTATCGCGTTATAGATTGTTCAGGGTCTCTCTGGGAATTCAAAATAAGAAATTAATTATATTTTTGTAACTTGACAGTCGCGAAAAACTCCAACTGATTGAAGCAAAAATCTCGAGAATCTATTGAGAAATGTTTATGTGTCAGTTATTTTCAAATTTTCATTTGATCCCTACCTCTGCCGTAATGCATAATCGGATCAAACTAGTGTGGGTGTGGTCCTCATAGATCGTCAGATCAGCTGTTTGTTAGAAAATTCTATTGTACACTTTTTAGAAAGGTTTAAATGATGATACGGCTTCGAGTTGAAGGCCAACCAGTAGTTGGAAACGCATTACCTCTGCCTGCTTTCAGTTTCGCCCGATAAACTCGAGCTCGCTCGGCATCGGTACATGGTCGTTTCGGAGGATTTTCCGTATGTTCGATCTTAACGCGCTTCCAAAATTTGCGCATACGGTTGGCATCAAAACCATTAGGCATTGCACTGATTCTCACTTTCACAGTTTCTCAAAACTTATTTCTTCCTAGAAGTAAAACTCTATCCAACGCGAATCATTAACACAACAGAATAACTATTCATAACAGTACTAATTGGAATGTGCAGCGAATGTAACTGCGGAATATCATGTTCGAGAATCAAAACGTTGTCCGTAATAGGGAGTTTCTTGATACATGCTGAAACGCAACATTCTTTAAAATTTTCCAACACCGTGAAATATATTCATCTTTTATTTGTAAAATTTTAAATACTTGAGTAAATAAAATGGCAATCGTAAAACCCTCTAGTTTATAAGAGCAAAAATATCAAAAATAAATCAATCAAGAAACGATCGAATTATCAGCGTCCGCTGTTTAAATTTTTCGTGACGGCAGTTATTTGTAAATTGAACACAATGCTCTCAAGGTATGCAACGAAGAGATAACTAAAATTCTTTTAGTCACCACTAAATGCAAATTTGTAAGAACTTTAAAAGCAATGTAAGATACAGGGTGCGTCAGAAAATAATGTGAAAATTTGTTCTATTTGTTTCAAATCCCATTTTCAATTAGTTCAAGCAATAATATCAACATTTTCGAGTGCAGTTATCTTTATAAAGTCCTTTTAAACAAATTTATTCAATGTGTCCTCCATTTTTATTAATAACATCCTCGAGCCGACGCCGGAAGCCAGAGCATGCTTTTCGGACGTAGTCCTCCGACATTGACTGCCATGCGTGTGTTATGGTTGACTTCAGGGTTTTCACACTAGGGTGTGACGTTTTGCAGGCTCGTGCTTCAACATGTGCCCAAATCGAATAATCCAACGGATTAAGATCTGGACTGCTAGGGGGCCACAAATTCTTCGGCCAAAACTTCATGTTATCGTTCAACCATTGTTGGGTTCGATTGGACGTGTGACACGGTGCTCCATCCTGCTGTAGGACAACGTTTTGGTCCTCGGAGAAGTTGGCCTTCATCCAGGGAATTACTTGGTCCTTTAAAATACCGACATACACTTCGGTATTGATTTTAACTCCAGCATCAATGAAAACAGGTGGCATTTTCAAACCGTTGGACGCCACCAAACCAAACATCATGACACCAGCCGGATGTTTAGTTTGAAATTTGAATTTCACTATTTCCGGAACGTTCTCCATTTTCTGCGGTGAAATGAACCGGTCCGTGCGGCTGTTGGCCACAGCATAGATGCTGAAAAGCTTTTCGTCGGAGAACAGGATTATCATTACTGCCTTCAACAAGGAAAGCAATCTCTTGAAACGAGTCACTCGTAGTTCCTTGACCCGGTCCGTAATCAAGTGGCGTTTCACTCTGGCTCTGGAAATGCATGCAGGTCTTCCTTGATGATTCTCCGCATGGATTTCTCCGAAATATTGGCTTCCTTTGCAAGTTTTCTTATGGAACGCACCGGGTTGCGAGCAATTTTTGCACGGACCGATTTGATCACGTTCGGCGTGCGTGCAAAGCGCCGACGTCCGCTTCCCGGCTTCCGCTGCTTAGGACCATCCTGCAGGGACTTTTTTATGCGGTGAACTGTTGCCAAATGGCACCCTACCACCTTGGCAATCTCTTTCGGCTTCTTCTGGGCGAGCAACAAACTGGTGATTACTTCTTTCGTGAACATTTTGACGAATTTGCAATAAAACAAATAGAATGTTTGGATGCAGCACTTGAAAGTAAATATAAACAAATACACTTTCGACATAAATTAGTCACTAGCTACACGAATTAACCCAATACTCAAGTTTGAACATTTTCGCATTATTTTCTGCCGCAACCTGTACATTCAAATCAAACAAACTCTCTCAAAATTAAATTGGTCGTCTTGAAAAGGACGGATTTGAAATGGTCCGCATTTGAATTAAAACCTTCTTGGTCTTTTGAAAAAGAAGGTTATTTCAGCCGTTGCACGTTGCGCCTTACCAAAAGATGGCTACCAACAAGATTACACTCACACAAGCTCCTTATTTCGCTCCTCGTGATTGCACCCCCGGCTGGCTACAAAGACATTATTGGTCCAAGCAACCGACTGCCTAGCACACCACAGCATAATTTATGGCTGCCTAACAACGGTTGCCTAGCCAACGGCTACGTAGCAACAGACTGCAGTGCAATCAGCTATCTGACCAATTGGTTGGTCGCCAGTGCACCTTCTATGGTGCTTGCCACCGCCAGCTGCCAAATCCTAATAGGCGCCTTGCCGCTCCGCACTGCTGAATGGAGCTAGTGCACCCTCCAGGGTACATGCCATCGCCAGGCGCCAGCTCACAATCCATACTGGCTCGATCCTCCGCAGAGTACTGGAGTACTGCAACACAAATGAGAAAATTTGCGAAGGTGTACCTGTTTTAAATCGTTCACTGCTGCATATGAGTCCTCCCTTGCTCACATTTGAAATCTGTGATGTGGTAGTACTGTGGATTTAGTAAATTTAGCCTGCAAAACAGAATTAAAAGACATCACCTTTTATTTTCGTGATTTTCGATAGCTTAAAATTGTTAATGGATAAGGGCTGCAAAATGGTGAGTAGACATCTGGGATGGAGCGTGCGTCCCCGCAACATAGCTATGGTCCTCACAAGTTCCTACCTCATGCTTTCACGGGTCAAGAGATGACAAAGACCGCCAGCTAAGGGTTGCGAACTTAGCTGGTAGTGCAGCCTGGGCACTGTTGTCCTTCTGACTTCAGCTAGATTGAGGAGGTGCGTGCTGAGCGTCTGTTCTCCAAAGAGGTGCGGCTCAAATAGCGTCTGTCCTGGCATCCAGCGGTTGAGTAAGAAACGCTGTATTGCGTCAACTATACATTAGGTGGCAGTCGCACCAAGGCGATGTAGGCAGCGTGATCCCGGTAAAGAAGCATGCTGAAATCTTACCCTACCACGAAAAATGGAAGTATTCTTTATACGGTATATAATTTTAGATCATCCATGGAATTCCTAAGTATTGTATAATAATTTTGAATTGTTTTCTTCCCCCGTGGCTATGATAATGCAAGTCCGTCTACAATTGCAGCATGATCAGCAGACATGCAGACATTACAAATATAATTGTTATTATAATTTTATTTTATAACATCTCTTCACAATATTGGATGGTTTTGACATTTTTTTAAGAGAAAGATATACGACAAATTCTACAAAAAAAAAAATCTTCGTCCAAAATAATTAATTCAAAAACTAACATTGTTTTTCATCTTACATTTTCTATTTTACAGACATAAAGAATCATTTATGGGTCCAGTAGGAAAAAAGAGTTGTCGAAGAATTTCCTGTCATTTATTTTTAATTTTTTTTCGTTTTGGATTTATTGAGTTTCCGTTTTTGGACAGTAATCATACTCATATGAAATTTATTTCTCATAATTCTTTGCTTAAATTTTCTTTGCTATTTTGCTAGGCTGCCAGGTGATCAACTTTATTTCATTATGTCACGTTGGAACTAGCGGCATTTAATTATTATATGTAAATTATGTATTGAAGGTATGTTTCGTGCTTAAGCTAGATACCGCCTAAATCAGGTTTGTTGTATGAAAATTGTATGATGGAAATAATACGATGTTGTAAAGAAATACATCGTATTATTTCCATCATACAATTTTCATACAACAAACCTGATTTAGGCGGTATCTAGCTTAAACACGAAACATACCTTCAATTTATGACATCTAGCATTGCATATATGTCCAGTATATAACGCAGAAAATTACAGCTGTGATAGGCTTTTGAAAATTACGGAATCAGTGGTAGACTTTTGCACTTATTGCTGAATGTATTTTTCATTTCAGGTTTGCAAATGGACTTTTTACCAATTCTGAGCTGATCTGATTCATGCAGCGCTGTGTGCCATTTGGCTAGTGTTTGATTTTACATTTCAATCTTTGTCATTACTTCATCATAACTTACAATATCATTATATTTGGAAATATTGTTTTATTGATTTTACTTCATAGATGATTTCAACATAACTTCTTGTTTTTTTTGCCCATTTATCTTTAACTCCCTTCCAGTTAAATCTTCCCATTTCTAACTAGGTAGCAATAACTGTTAGGTCAGCAAAAATAAAAGCAGATTGCTGTTATAAAATCAGAATCATGTAGCAAATAGTGACCATGGCAACAGTAAATTAAAATGTATAAATGTTAGTTTTGTAAACTTTAAATAGATTTAACAAACTTTTTTAGGATACCTCAAATCAAGATTTTGATGAAATGCTGCTATCGCTGAAAACGAACGAAAACGTGCTTAAGCGCGAACCACAGAACTCTACACTTTAACATTTTACAATATTTCTTGCATTTCAGGATCAACCGAATGAAGATCATTTATTATATATACGAATGCTTGTAGTTTTTTTCATTTACATAAATATATACAGGGGATGATCAAAAAGGAGAAGACTAGCAAAATTTTGTCCAGATTCAAAGTGATACAGTTCGGTGAATACCGTTTTTGATGAAACTAGAAGCGTTCGACGGGAAATTTTCTCTAGTTTAAGCATGTTTAATCAAAATTTGATTTGACTTCCGGACACCGGAGATAGCACGGATACTTTGAGGTTATGTCAAATGTGCTAATTTTCTGCAGCTCGTTATTTTTTATGTTACTTGAAAATCGGAAATATTATATTTTTTACAGAAATTAAAATTTAAAACAAGTCTGTCAGTGGTTAAAGATCGTGAATCGGCCCATAAACAACCGAGATATGGCTATTTCCGTAAAATGTAGTTTTTTACCCAATTGCCTGACATTTCTTATATTGAAAAACTCCTTTTTAATTTATCTGTAACTCTGCGTACCCTTAACCAAATTAGATGCAACTTTTTCCATACGATCACAAATTTATCCTTGTTTTTGAAAGAGTAGCGGACATTTCGTTATTTTCCGTAGTTCCGGATTCATTATCGGGAATCGTGAAGGAAGTACCCTACCAGTGTAATGGCCAGAGTTAGAACTGTATCAAACCTGGCTTGCGACATATCAAACTTCATGATTTTACAAACCAATACCACTGGTAGTCAACCTGAGAGTATTCTTTCACATTGGCCACACCTGGTGACGTTCCGGATTCCGGGTTCCCCCAGGGAAGTGGCCAGATTTCGAATGATGTCAAACCCTGGCTTGCGACACATCAAACTTCATGATTTTACAAAACAATACCTAAACTAAAAATAACTCAAAATTAATAACTCAAAATCAATTGAAAAATAACTCAAAATTAATTTGGCGTACGGAACCATCGACCTGGCGGAATAGAACTCAAATTGGGTATTATTTTTTATCCGTGTACATGTTTGCATAGAAGAAGACAAAAGGTGACAGGATTGAGTGCTTGCGCATGGGACAAATCAAGGTTAAGTGCTGAAGTGTGCAGTTCGAAATGCCATTAGAGCTTACGGAATTTCAACGGGGCCGTATATTCGGTGCTCGAGAAGCCGGTGCTTCGATCGCTGAAACATGCAAACTGGTTGGTGTTGCCAGGGCCACAGTTTGCCGGATAATGTCGGAATATAAAAAACATGGAAAAACATCGCCTGACAAAAGTTGCTGTGGACGGAAGCAGAAGATGGATGACCGGCAGCAACGTTCGTTGAAGCGCATAGTCAAAGCAGACAGACGCATTAGTGCTGTTAAAGTAACTGCTGCTTTGAACAATGCGCTTCAAGAACCAGTTTCTACATCAACTGTCCGAAGGGAGCTGCACGACATGAATCTTTACGCTCGTGCGGCCATTTCTAAACCGCTAATAAAACCGCAAAACGCGGTAAACAGGAAGCGCTGGTGCAAGGATCATAAGGAATGGACGCCAGATCAATGGAACCAAGTTGTGTGGTCGGACGAATCATCTTTTACCTTGTTTCCAACTACAGGTCGAGTGTACGTATGGCGTACTCCTGGAGAAGCCTACAACCCTGGCTGCCTTCTGCCAACCGTTAAACATGGCGGGGGGTCAGTTATGGTATGGGGTGCAATATCGTGGCATTCTCTTGGGCCTTTAGTTGCTATGAAGGGAAAAATAAAGGCCAAAGATTATGAAGAAATATTGGATGACCAGGTATTTTTTAGAAAACCTTCACAATATACTTAAAATAACACAATTGCCCAACAGGTGCTGCCAATGATGAAGACCATCTTTCCTGATGGCAGAGGAATCTTCCAAGATGACAACGCTCCAATCCAAACTGCTCAAATCATAAAGGCGTGGTACGAAGAGCATGACACAGACTTATCGAGCCACTTTGGTCTACATTAGAAGCACGCGTGAGAAGTGTATTTCCACCACCATCGTCTCTAAAAGCGTTAGAGAAGGTTTTGATCGATGAGTGGTATAAAATACCTATCGAAACAATCCGAAAATTGTACGATTCCATCCCTAGGCGTATCCTAGCCGTTTTGAATGCGAATGGTGGACCCACGCCTTATTAAACGCGATTTTCCTTTGAAACGATCTATCTAATCAAAATAACTGAATTATTGTTAGCATATCCGAACTTTTATATATTTTCGAAACTATGTTTGAATAATTTGCCATTGAATCCTGATGCCCACAATAGAAACCTCAGATTCGCCACCAGTGGTATTGGTTTGTAAAATCATGGAGTTTGATGTGTTGCTAGCCAGGTTGGACATCGTTCTAAATCCAGCCACTTCCCTGGGGGAACCCGGATCCCGGAGCGTCACCAGGTCTGACCAATGTGAAAGAATACTCTCAGGTTGACCACCAGCGGTATTGTTTTGTAAAATCTTGAAGTTTGATATGTCGCAAGCCAGGGTTTGACATCATTCGAAATCTGGCCACTTCCCTGGGGGAACCCGGAATCCGGAACGTCACCAGGTGTGGCCAATGTGAAAGAATACTCTCAGGTTGACTACCAGTGGTATTGGTTTGTAAAATCATGAAGTTTGATATGTCGCAAGCCAGGTTTGATACAGTTCTAACTCTGGCCATTACACTGGTAGGGTACTTCCTTCACGATTCCCGATAATGAATCCGGAACTACGGAAAATAACGAAATGTCCGCTACTCTTCCAAAAACTAGGATAAATTTGTAATCGTATGGAAAAAGTTGCATCTAATTTGGTTAAGGGTACGCAGAGTTACAGATAAATTAAAAAGGAGTTTTTCAACATAAGAAGTGTCAGGCAATAGGGTAAAAAACTACATTTTACGGAAATGGCCATATCTCGGTTGTTTATGGGCCGATTCACGATCTTTAACCACTGACAGACTTGTTTTAAATTTTAATTTCTGTAAAAAATATAATATTTCCGATTTTCAAGTAACATAAAAAATAACGAGCTGCAGAAAATTAGCACATTTGACATAACCTCAAAGTATCCGTGCTATCTCCGGTGCCCGGAAGTCAAATCAAATTTTGATTAAACATGCTTAAACTAGAGAAAATTTCCCGTCGAACGCTTCTAGTTTCATCAAAAACGGTATTCACCGAACTGCATCACTTTGAATCTGGACAAAATTTTGCTAGTCTTCTCCTTTTTGATCATCCCCTGTACACCATTATATAAATATTTCATGGGAATGGGAGGGATCATCAGGGCACCCGATTGAAGCACTCTGGATGGGGAGAGTGGGAATGCCAACTCCCCATTGCTAAAAGTTTGTGAATAGAGGGCGGGCTCTTCTCCCCGCCCATTGGGGCATCCTCATGTTAGATAGCTTTCTCTTTTGACCCATTGTTCAATCTTATTGTTGGAAGCAGATTCTTTATATCCCTTTGGATACGTATAAGTGATGTTAAATATCGATCCACCCAACCCCTTTTGGCCCCTCTTAAAACGGGGTTTTTTGGGAATAGTGTGGTTAAAGGGTGATACGGTCAAAATTTGGTCAAGGGAAAACGCGTGTAAATCGGTGAAATCGTTTATTTAAAAAATCAAATTAAATTTCTTTTTCAAGTTCAATTAGTATAAAATTCAGGAAAAATATTCAGTTAAGCTTCCGCTTTTCCAAATCCGAATTGCCGGGCCTTACGCTTGACCCCTGCCATCAGATTTTGTACAGCCACCTTGTCCACCTTCTTCGCCGCAGAAAGCCAGTTTGCCTTGAACTGCTGCTCGTCCTTAGCAGTTTTTTTGGTCTTCTTTAGGTTCCGCTTGACAATAGCCCAGTATTTCTCAATTGGGCGGAGCTCTGGCGTGTTGGGAGGGTTCTTGTCCTTGGGAACCACCTGCACGTTGTTGGTGGCGTACCACTCCATGGCCTTTTTACCGTAATGGCATGATGCCAAATCCGGCCAAAACAGTACGGAACAACCGTGTTTCTTCAGGAAAGGCAGCAGACGTTTATTCAAACACTCTTTCACGTAAATTTCTTGGTTGACAGTCCCGGAAGCTATGAAAATGCTGCTTTTCAAGCCACAGGTACAGATGGCTTGCCAAACCAGATATTTCTTTGCGAACTTTGACAGTTTCGTGTGCTTGAAAATATCTGCTACCTTTCCCCTTCCTTTTGCCGTATAAAACTCCTGTCCCGGAAGCTGCTTGTAGTTGGCTTTGACGTAGGTTTCGTCGTCCATTACCACGCAGTCAAACTTCGTCAGCATCGTCGTGTACAGCCTCCGGGATCGCGCTTTGGCCGTCGTATTTTGTTTATCATCGCGATTTGGAGTCACTACCTTCTTGTAAGTCGATAGTCCGGCTCGTTTTTTGGCTCGATGCACGGTTGTAGACGATACACCCAGCTTATTTGCGGCATCTCGGAGAGATAGGTTAGGGTTTCGCTTGAAACTACCGGCAACTCTCTTTGTCGTCTCAGCGGCTTCCGGTTTTCGATTTCTCCCCGATCCAGACTTCCTGGCTGTCGACAAACGTTCCTCAAACACTTTAATTACATTTGTAACGGTTGATTTGGCAACTTTTAGCGATTTTGCCAACTTTGCGTGCGAGTAGCTCGGATTTTCGCGATGTGCGAGCAAAATTTTGATACGCTGCTCTTCTTGCTTGGACGGCATTTTGACAACTGAAAAGTGAATTCCAAAATCAAAATAGGAGCAACATTCTACACACACACCTTCAAAATGAGGGGTGTTCAGGTTTTTTAAATGCAAAATTGAAAGAAATACGTCAAGTTGATATTGACCAAATTTTGACCGTATCGCCCTTTATTAAAGCTTGATCAAGTCTAACAGAGGGGAGAGCCCATTGCTGTCGGACTTAGTTTCCGTGCTACAAAGGGTGGTAGTACATATCATGCATCAACATTGTTAATGGATAATGTTTGATAGTTGAATTGATACGCGGGAAAATTTTCAACCGATTGATGTAAACATCTTGAAAATCTATCGAGCTTTTATTAAGTTATAGGCGTTTAATTTGTAACGATATTTCGTGACGGTCGCTTATTTTTAGATTCCAAATTGACACCCTACCCTCGCCGTAAGACGTAGTCTACGTCAAAAACAAGCAAATATTTTCGCCAATGTGTAAGCATCTCTATTAACCACAATGAGGAAATCATGCATTTTATATCTTTGTGTAAATATAGCAGCCAGATTGATTGATTTTAAATTAAAAACTGTGATAAACTACAAAAAATTAAAACAATGAAAACAATAAACATACTTGCACCAACTATTAACTTTCAATTTTTTTTTTATCTTGTAGACATCAACATTTGATATCATTATAATTTTGATAACTTATCAATGCAAAGTGAAAAGATAATTTGTTAACACCAAAATTGATATCCAATTGAGCTCTCATTATGATATGAAGAGCATATTTTGATCTCAGTTTGCTATAATTTTGTTCTCCGACTTTGCTCGGGGAATGAATGTATCGGAAACTAGACGGACACATGCGGGGTTGCGTAGAGGTGACTCGTGAGGTAGTAAGTGCTTTCAAGAACGTGGAGCAAGACAGGTAATTCTTACCCATTGTATCTATTGTGGTGGATGCACCCCTTACTACGCTTATGTTAGGCGAGGAATGGAATGTCGAACTGAGGCGACGGATGTTTATGCTTGAGAAGCAAAACACACTGAGACGGGAGTGCGATAAACTGCATTATGCTTACGCAGCGAAAAGGGGCTGTATCGCGCCACACAGAATTATGTTTAAGAGAGTCAAATAAAGTATTCTTAATTGAACCATCAACCGTACCAGACATAGTTAATGATTATCACTGCCGACGATTAACCAGTAACCTGGGCCCTAAAGTATTAGGGCTAAGTATGGTGATCCTGAAACGTTAATCACCGCAGAAGATAAAAGTAAAAGTGAAAATTAGTGGTAAAAGTAAAAGTGAATTGATCGCACTTATTGATCACTTAGTGAAGACAGTTATCAGTATTGGAAAAAGGGGAACGATTCATTTAGTTGCAGTTCGAATAGTGATAATTAATTAACTAGAAAATAAGAAGAATGATTAGTAATTTCCATTTAATTCCAACTACCTTTATTGCTTATCTTGACAGATACGCGTATTTCGTCTACAATGTGCAGACTTCTTCAGTGTCGTGTACTAATACTCGACTACTAATACTAATTAATTGCCGTATCATCAGTATGGGTTGGTTTAATGCAGATGAAATTGTGGCACCAAGCTCATCATCATCAAGTAAAAATGAAGGCTATCATACGGCGCAGACAATTGCAATTTGTGTGATCGCAGCGCTAGCGGTAGGCTACTTGTTAGTAAAAGGAATCGCGAAAGTGAGCCGAGCGTGTGGCTGAACGGACGGCACGCCGGTTGGCGGTACAAGTCTAAAAAAGTGCCGCAATACTGCGGCTAGTGTATAAGAGAAAAATGAACAATAAAGGCTAAACTCCCATCGTTAAACAAACAGTGCAGAAAATTAGAAGTGTAAAAATCAAAACTATAAGGTTGAAATGTTAATTACTTAGCAGGAGCACCTAGGTTAATATATGAATGTAAAATAATGTAAAATTTGGAATAAATAAATAGTTAAAAAAAAGAAGTGTAAAAATTAATGAAAGTGCGAATAAATTGAGACAATTATAGACACTCTGATCTATGCAAAAATTGTATGCAAAAATGGAAAGCCGAACACAGGAACTGCTGTATACACTGTGTTATGTACAGCTCTCTGAGATGCTTTCAAAAATAAAACAACGGGTATCCGAATGATTTTCAAAAGAAGAGATAACCGCGCGGCTGGAAGTCGCGAATGCTATCTTCGGAATAGCAGCTGGAGCAGCCATAAAGCAGAAAATGAAACTACAGGACACTGAAGCGATGGTGGAAATAGTGGAGAACATCGAGGATATTCTCAAATGGAATGAGAATAATATCATCAGAGTGCAGCAATGCCCAAACAAGCTGAATCCACAGAATTAAAAGGAAATAGGGGAGTATCGTTAATATTATAACTAAGATCAACAAATTCTTAGGCCTTTTTTAATATTTTAGGTATGAATGCCACATTACATCCAATTTAAGTCAGGAAAGGAAATCCGAAAATAAGAAAAAATATGAAAGTCGGATGCGAGAAGGAACGGAAAAAGAGGAAAACGTGAGTAATGTTTAAGCAAAAATAAAATTTAAATAACCCTACAAAAACGAAAATTGTAGATTCTAAGTTAGTTAATTTTAAACATATTAAACGAAAATATTAATTAATGAAACAATTCTACTACCGTTGATAAAACACTGCATTGCGAAAACTTAATTTTATAGATATAAAATGGTATGGATTTTTTTTTTTGCAAGTTGAAGATGCAATAATAAAATCGCATAGTAATCTTAAAAAATTTAGTAATTATTCAGTTAACACAAAAAACGCTAAAATTCATGATCTAAAAATTCTTAAAGAAGACATGAAAAATATTCTACTCAGCCAGAAATTCGATAAAGAGCTACAAAGAGTTTTGACTAATAGATTATCATGAGAGTATTCACAAATTACAAGGTGATGCTCTCGAGGACTCATTTTTAGAAAAAATGTTCGTACCAAAAGAACCAGAAGTAGGCAACGAAGACAGCGACAATTCAGACGATTTAGAGGAACACTCGTCAGATAACGAAGATTTTGGAAATATGCCTCCCAAACTTGACATTGGGACCGCTTTAAAGCTGGTCGACAAGTTCAACGGTGAAGCTGAGAAATCAGCAGGGTTTTTTGAAACCTTGGACCTGCTAAATGTTTACAATGAGTTAGTACCTGAAGCTGACCTCTTGAAATTCGTTAAAACACGCTTAACAGGTCCAGCGCATGGTGTAATCTGTCGGCGGAGTACGATATAACACAGCAGAATACCGGCGAAGAATCTTCGGAAATAGCGGAGGAAGTAACACGCGAGAACAACGATTTCACAGTAACTTTATTTAGGCGAATAGAATACACGTCTTGCACGTCGTAGCGAACTTTTACATGTGAGCTTTTCTCTTTGATAGAGCACACACCAGAAACAAGGTGCATGCGCACGGAAGGTGCATATAACAAGGTTGGCGAAGGCACAAAGAATGTACATATAAGAGGTGAGCATTGTACCTTCCCACACTTTCCCTCAATGTGAACTCTCTTCACTTGATAGGTCCTCGCAGAGTCCAAGCAGCTCACAAAACTCCCGGTGCTTCACGGGACCCAATGGTTTAGTCAGTATGTCGGCTTGCATCTTATCTGTCGGACAATACTGCAACCGAACTTCTCCACGATCACAAAGCTCCTTTATGAAACGTTCCTTTGTATCAATGTGTTTAGATCTCCTGCTTACACGTTCCGAATGAACAAAAGCCAAACACCCTTGGTTGTCTTCCATAATCGTCGTTGGTTGGTTCTGTGGTTCCCCCAAATCACGTAGCAGCTTTCTGAGCCATAAAGCCTCCTGGCACTCCTCGCTGAGCGGCACGTACTCAGCCTCCATCGATGACAAGCTCACGCATGGCTGTCGTCGACTGGCCCACATAACGTAACCTCCATTAATCTTGAATAAAATACCGGATGTCGAGCGGCGACTCTCAACGTCACCGGCCCAATCCGCATCCGAGAAACCTGTTAGACATTGCTGTTGCTGTTCTCGTCCAAGTTGTAATTGGTAACGCCTCTTCAGATAGCGAAGTACACGCTTCGCCGCGGTCCAATCACAGTCCCTAGGAGCACTGAATCTTCTCCCTAGAATTGCTGCACTTGCTGCTACATCCGGCCGGGCAACGATGGCCAAATACAGCAGTCCCCCGACCAAGCTACGGTAGCCAGTCAGATCATTGAACGGTTCACCACCGTCCACCATCTTTAAATATCTGGGGTCCATGGGCGACTTGGCCGTCTTACATTGTTCCATACCAAAAACTTTAAGCAACTTGTCAATATAATTACGCAATGCCAACTTGAACACATGACCTTCACGCATGACTTCAACGCCCAGAAAATGTCGCACTTCTCCCAAACATGTCAGTTCAAAATCCGTTTTCAACTTGTCACAAATCTTCTCGATCAGCGACTTATCCGTTGACGCGATCAACAAATCGTCCACATAAACAATCAAAATCAATTTGGCACTTTCGATATCTTTCACATACAGGCACGGATCTGCTAAAGCAGCTTTGAATCCATTCTTCACTAACACTTCATCCAATCGTCGATTTCAGCATCGAGCAGACTGCCGCAGCCCATAAATGCTGCGCTGGAGACGGCATACGAAATTCTCCTTCCCAGGAACGATGAAACCAGGTGGCTGACGCATGAACACCTCCTCCTCGAGTGAACCGTAGAGGTAGGCCGTCTTCACGTCCATGTGGCGGACGAGCATATTACTCTTCGCCGCTATCGAAAGAAAAATACGAAACGTTGCCTGGCAGGTAACGGGCGCGTACACATCTCCAACGTCAACTCCGGAGCGCTGGGCGTAGCCTTGGGCTACCAGCCTCGCCTTATGTTTTATGATACGGTTCTCTTCATTTCTCTTCCCCTTGTAAACCCATTTTGAACCAATAGGCTTCTTCCCTTCTGGCAATGGGACCAACTTCCACGTTTCGTTCTTCCGATGAGATTCCAGCTCTTCTAGCATAGCATCACGCCAAACACGGTCTTTCAAAGCTTCTTTGTGGTCGGCTGGACCTTCCACAGCACAAGCTGCGAAACCTACGGCATATTCCAGGTCATATTCCTCCAAATGATGGGGCTTCGCTCCAATGTTCGGTCTAACCGAACGAGGGACTCTCGGACTTGAACTTGCTTCAGGCTCTGCAGCCTCATCTTCTGCTTCAGTTTCGAAGTAATCTTCGTTTGTTTCTTCGAGTACTTCTTTCTTCTCTTCTTTGAAGGGAATCAGTTCTATCTCTTATTCTTTTTCTTCCATAAGTTCATTTTTCGACCCATTCATCATCTCGATGAAGCGAGCATCTCGGCTCACCGTGATCTGATCCATCTCGAGATCCACGAAACGATAAGCCTTCTGCTCCATCGCATAGCCCACAAAAGTCAACTTTCGGGCTTTGCTATCCAGCTTCTTCCTCTTGGTATCCGGCACGTGGACAAACGCTTGGCTACCGAACACACGGATGTGGCTTAAATCCGGCTTTCTTCCCCACCAGAGTTCGTGAGGGGTTTTCTGGATCGACCTTGATGGCAACCTGTTCTGAATGTATGTGGCGGTTAGCATTGCCTCGCCCCAGAAACGTTTTTCCATTCCAGCGTCGACCAACAAACACGTTGCCATTTCCGTCAGTGACCTATTTTTGCGCTCGGCAACGCCATTCTGTTGCGGTGAGTAGGGGGCAGAGTATTGGGACTGAATTTCTTGCTGCTTATAGAAACTGCGAAGCTCTTTGTTAATGAACTCTCCCCCTTCCATCGGATCGTATAATCGCCGGTTTCCGACCGAAGAGATTCTCAACCCACTTTACATACTCTTTAATGACTCCAGCAGCTTCGGACTTGTGCTTCAGCAGGTAAGTTACCGTAAACCGACTGAAATCGTCGGTTATTGCCATCGCGTATCGATTCCCACTTGGTGTGATGTTGTCCATCGGTCCACAAAGGTCCGTGTGGACGATGTCCAGAATACGAGTCGCCTTTCGTTCGACTACTGGATTGAATGGCAACCTTGCCGACTTACTCTGCAAACAACATTCACATACTACTCGCATACCGCAATCACTCACCTTGATTCCTGTAGCCAAGTCTTCCTTCAGAAGCCGTTCAGCAGCGACCCAATCACGGTGACCGAGCCTCCTATGCCACTGGTGCTGACAGTCCACTCTATGCCGATTTTCTGAAGCAGCCAACGACGCTTCTGCTACTCGCAAGTAATACAAACCACCATGCCGAAACCCAGTGACTACAACAGCACCGCTAGCATTCACAATTTCACATCCGTCATTGTCAAACACAACTCGAAAGTTCTTTTGTGCTAATTTGCCAACCGAAATGAGGCTTGTGGAAAGTCGCGGCACAAATTTCACCTCATTCACTTCGATTTTCATGTCTTCGCCGGAACCGTCAATACCAATCACAATGCCACTACCCTCTCCCAGGATTTGGGTCTTCTTGCCATCTGCCATCGTTATATATCCACCCGAAAACTCCTCCAACGCATTGAAAAACGAACGATTGTTGGTCATATGCGCGCTCGCACCACTATCAACAACTGCACGATTTTTCATCACCGACGACGAAAGCAACACCTCGCGATTCACTCTGGGTAGCTTTGGCTTTTCCGGATCCACCACCACTTGCACTGGCCGAATCTTCTTCTTTCTTCTGAGTGGCCAAAAACTTCCGGTAGTTCCGTTTGATGTGACCGGCCTTTTTGCAGAAATGACAAGTGCGAGAATCACCGGCCGACTTGCTTTCCACGGAACGCATCGCCTTTTCGATCTTAACAGATCCACTACCTTTTCTCTCGAGCTGCCGATTGTACTAATCGACGAGCTTCGATTTGACGGCATCGAGTGAAATGTCATCGTCTGAACGACTGTCTAGAGCGGTCACTAAACCGGCGTACGATGCCGGGAGGCTCCGGAGCAACATACAAATTTTGGTATCCTTGTCCAAGGTTGTACCTGCGGCATCAAGGCGATCGAACAAATCGTCAAACTCGCGCAAATGATTTTCAATATTTCCGTTTCCGACGAGATTTGACGCACATAACTTTTTCAAAGGCGACACACGAACGGACCGAGTCGTCTTTTGATGATAGCTCTTCAAAGCGTTAAACGTATCACGCGCGAAAACACAATTCTCCACAAGCGACAATTGGCTGTCTTCCAGCAGCAAAATGATCGTCGCGTTAGCCTTCCTGTCGTTCTTCTTCCACTCTTCGGTGCGATTTGCCTCTTCGGAAGTGCATTTTCGACAATGTTCCACAAGTCGTCTCGGGATAAAAGCATCTCGACCCGCACTTTCCACGTTTGCCAGTTGCTACCGTTCAACTTGGCGATCGAAAATTTCGCCTCACTCATTTTCAGAAACGCACCACTTTCGGGGTAAAAAAAAAAAAAAAAAAAAACAGTTCCCCTACTTCTTACTGGAAAACTGTACCTTTTTCGCTTTTCTCATCAGCAGCCTTGCTGATCGTGTTCTCATCAATACACGCACACTTTTCTCCGTCGCTTTCAAAACGACGCTTGCCCTGCCGATGCAGCAGCGGAAACGTAAAAAACACTATCCGGCACTTCCAGGCCGAATCTTTCAACTATCCGATTTTCTTCTAAGGTCACTTGCTGGGCCCATAACCTGTCGGCGGAGTACGATATAACACAGCAGAATACCGGCGAAGAATCTTCGGAAATAGCGGAGGAAGTAACACGCGAGAACAACGATTTCACAGTAACTTTATTTAGGCGAATAGAATACACGTCTTGCACGTCGTAGCGAACTTTTACATGTGAGCTTTTCTCTTTGATAGAGCACACACCAGAAACAAGGTGCATGCGCACGGAAGGTGCATATAACAAGGTTGGCAAAGGCACAAAGAATGTACATATAAGAGGTGAGCATTGTACCTTCCCACATAATCAATACTGCGATAAGCCTAGTAGAGGCCAAAAGACTTTTGAAAAGCAAATTGTAATAAAATTCGGAATATGGCGAGCGTTAAACAAAATAAAAAGACAATATCAGAATATGGACACGAAATAAATAGCAGCAAAACTTGCAGCAGCTCACGTTTCACAAGGAACATTTGCTGATGAAGCGGCAGCCAGCGCGATATTTCAGCCAGTTGCCGTCAAATTGTTTACAAATGGTCTGAAGGACCATAGAACACAATTTTTTATGAAGGCAAGGAATCCAAGCACGCTCACAAAGGCAATAAGTGATGCATTAGAGGTGCAAACTACAGGAGAGGAATCAACAATGTGGATGCATGCTGGTCCCTACAGACAACGACCACAACACTCATATCGAGGACGTGGTAATGGTAATGGCAATCAACAAAGGGGACACTCTAGTTTCAGAAGAGGAGACAGAGGTAGAGGTTATGAATATCGAGGTCGTGGAAGAAATAACAATGAACCGAATAATTATCCGAATAACTATCAACAAAACAGCCACCATAATAACAACAATGGCAACAACCATTATCAACAGCAACAAAGAGGAGGACATAACAACAGAGGAAGACAGGGACATGCTAATGTTGTTATCCCAGCGCCTCAACAAAGACAAGACCCACCTGTAGAAAATGTAGCAAATCTCTTTGATCTTTTTCGTGAGTAACTCAGGAAAAAGACTACCATCAATAAATTTATATTGGATCAATGAACGAATACCATTTATTTTGGATTGTGGTGCGAGTTGTTCCATCATTACCGCACAACTCGTTCCACAAGGAACCGAAATCGATAAAAATGACACATTCAGAATTAGAGCAATTAATGGAGCTACTTATGCGGTAGTTAGTATCCATATTAGCCACACGCAATACAATACGTAGTTATACCAATACAAACGAGGAATCAATTCAACTAAAATTTTGGTTTGAATATGGACCAATAAAACTGATGAACTAATTCAACAAAACCTTTGAGTTGAAATAAAACATCATGCTTTATAGAATTGAACCTCGTGTTTTATTGCTCAAAACAAAATGTTTTCTTAAACCAATTAAACGCATTTCTAGAAATAATAAACAATGATGAACTAATTCGACAAAACCTTTGAGTAGAAATAAAACATCATGCTTTATAAAATTGAACATTGTGCTGTATTGTTCAAAACAAAATGTTTTCTTAAATCAACTAAACGCATTTCTAGAAATAATAAATTTTGATGAACTAATATAATAAAACCATTTAATTAAAATAAAACTTCTTTATAGAACTGAAAGTCGTGTTTTATTGTTTTTTCAACAATTACCGCTCCATATTCCCCCAGCAGAACGGCGTTTCAGAACGCAAGAATCGGACTTTGCAGGAATTGGCATCGTGCATGTGGTTGGATGCTGGACTCGGGAAGAAATATTGGGGAGAGGCAGTCATTATGGCAGCTTATTTGCAAAATAGTCTTCCGTCGGAAGTTGTGCTGTTTTTCCAGTTCTGCAAAGAGAATAACTCGTTGATAATCTGTTTTACAAATTATAATATATTATGTTTAAACTTACATTAAGAAAGCAGAGGTCAGAGGTAGCAATATGGCTGCTATGAAATGTGAAATGCTGCGTACAACTATTTTATTAAAACAATTAATTAAGCATTTTTGTTTAAAACGAAGTTTAAAATAAATGTGATTGTTATAAATCACATATAATTTAAACGAGTATCACACAGCGGTGATTATTTTAAATAATTTGATTGGTTTGATTTGAAATAAATTTTGAATTGATGTAGAACTTTTTTATGAATTGAAACAAATAGAAACCTTGTATTGAATAGCAGCAACATTTTTTTTTTATTCTAAACAGAGTGATTTTTAAGGGTGAAAAAGTATTTTGTTAAAACAATAATATAATCATTTGAGTTTAAAAATAAATGTGATTGTCATAAATCAAATATTATTTGAACTAATGTCACACAGCAGTGATTACTTTAAATAATTTTATTTGTTTGATTTGAATGAAACTTTGAATTGATTTGGAACTTTTCTATGAATTGAAACAAAAAGAAACCTTGTATTGAATAGCAGCAAAATGTTTCGTTGATTCAAAACAGAGTGATTTCTTAGGGTGAAAAAATATTTTGTTCAAACAATAAATTTGTCATTTGAGTTTAAAAATAAATGTAATTTTTTTAAATCACACAGCAGTGATCACTTTAAATATTTTTTTTGGTTTGATTTGAATGAAATTTTGAATTGATTTGGAACTTTCTTATGAATTGAAACAAAAAGAAACCTTGTATTGAACACCAACAAAATATTTGGTTGATTCAAAACAGAGTGATTTCTTTGCGTGCAGTACTATGGAAAAGCAAATTTTGAATTGAAATTAAACGTTGTGAAAGATCTACCACAAACTGTACCTGCTTTGCTCGGTACGGATTTTTAAACAGATATGAGACCATACTAAATTTCAAAAGAAAAATATTATGTGCAAATTTACAAAATGTTAGATTAGAAATACTTCAATTCTCCTGAAATATCGTTGATGCGTATACCAGCAAGAATGGAAATGACAATGTATGTAAATGTGAATGTTAAACAACCGCAGGTTATTTTAAGAGAACAGATAAAACCGCATGTGTTTATTGCCAATTCAATCGTCAATCCTACAAATGGGAAAATACATGTAAACATTTTAAAAGTTTCAAGGAAACCAGTCCTTTTGAAAGAACTGAAACCAAAAATGGAAACACTTGATAAATATGAGATCGTTCAACTGGAAGATTTTCAAGGAAAACCAGATAGAGCTAAGCAATCAAAAATTTAATTGAAATTTTTGAAAGACTGAGAGGAGTCAACCTCAAGTTGAATCCTGCAAAATGTAATTTTCTTCAACAGAAGTTAGTATATCTAAGACATTTAATTTCCAAGGAAGGAGTATGTCCAGATCCTTCTAAGATAGAAAGTATAAAAAATTGAATGAACTAATGAAGTCAAACGTTTTGTAGCGTTTGCGAATTATTATCGTAAACACACATAAGGCTTTTTAAAAATTTATGAGACAATAGAGAAGGAACTATTGGCTGTGGTTTGGTCGATCAAACATTTCAGACCGTATTTATATGGCAGAATATTTGATCTAGAAACGGACCATAGGCCACTAGTTTATCTATTTTCCATGAAAGAACCTTCAAGTAGGCTAACATAATTTAGGTTAGTTCTTGAAGAGTTCGATTTTAAAATCACATATATTCCAGGAAAAGATAATGTTTTAGCAGATGCTCGTGAATGACGAGTACAGATTTACGAGAACTAAACAGAAAAGTTGAAAAGGTTGCGTTAATTACAACAAGAAGTGCGAAATTAAAAGCAGATTCGAATAAGGATTCTGATAATGAAATGCCTGGCCAGCACAAATTATCTGGAACATCCATCGAATTAACTATTGATGAAAGCATTAAGATACCAGAGGTCAAGTTTTGTTCCGAACAAATTGTAATGAAGCGAGCTAAGACTCTAATCCAGCTACGGCGGATAGTAGTAATGCTGAAAGATATGTGCATTAATAAAAATATAAACGAGCTTGTAATAAAAAACACAGAGCAAGCAAAGAGATTTTATGAAATGGTATATACCAACAATTTGAATAAAGGTATACCTATAATAAGAATAATGGATCCAAAAATAAGACATATAAAGACAAAACGGAACAAGATCTTATAATGAATGATTTCCATATACTGCCAACAGCAGGACACGCTCTGATATCAGCGTTAAAAAACATTCAAAGAAGATATTTTTGGAAAAACATGACAAGAGATGTAACAAACTTCATCAAATCTTGCGAAGCATGCCAGAAAAACAAGCACATAAAACCGGAAAATGTACCACAAATTATTACTACAACGACAAATAGTGCGTTCAGCAAGATATATTTGGATCTAGTTGGACCATTATTGCCCGGTAATGAAGGTCATACATACCTATTGACGACGCAGTGTGAATTAACTTAATTCATAACTGCTACACAAATAACAAACAAATCTGCAGAAATTGTAGCAAAAGCATTCGTTGAAAACGTCATATTAAATTATGGAGTCCCAGATGAAATAGCAACAGACAGAGGAACAGAGTTCATGTCAGACCTTTTTACGAAAATGAGTGAACTTTTTAAAATTAATAAACTTAATTCAAAAGTTTATCATCATCAATCGATAGGCGCACTAGAAAACTCCCATAAGAGTTTGGGACATTTTCTTAGGATTTATACATCAAGCACACTAGGAAACTGGTCATCATGGATACAGTTTTACCAATTCGCGTATAATACCACTGTTCACTTGGAAACAGAAAAGACGCCATTTGAGCTAGTGTTTGGGAAAATAAGGTCTGTATCCGCAATAATCCGGACACCTCAAAACATGAATAAAACATAAATTTCGCTTTATATTTCCGTCGTAGTTGTTTATTTCAGATTCATGGGATGTGTTTTAACAATTCGTGAAGACAAAACATAGTTATTCGGTATTTGCATAAAATTTTCGAACTTTGTGCTTAACTCCGTCCATTAGGGTTTGTACAGACTCTTCAGAAATCGTAGAAGCCGTCTTTGTCCAAATTTGCTGGAAGTGTTTGATATCTTTGATTCCTTGCTTCTTTCCAGACAGCTTCCACTTCATCAGAGCCCAATATCTCTCGATTGGTCGTAGCTCTGGGCCTGGGACTTTTGATGAAGGGTAGCAATCGCTTCTGCAGACACTCTTTCTGATAGATCTCCTTGTTGATTGTGCCTGTAGTGACGAAAGATTTACTCTTTTTGCCACACGTGCAAATTGCTTGCCGCACAAGGTATTTTTAGGGAAATTTCGATGCCTTCTTCATTCTGAAATGCTCAGCTGTAGCATTTCTGGCCATAGTAGAATAAAAAGCCGGCCCTGGAAGCTACTTGAAATCCTCCAGGACATAAGTTTCATCGTCCATAACAACGCATGAAAACTTCGTCAAATATTCGCAGAACAAACGTCGAGCCCGTGATTTTGCTGCCAAGTTCTGTTTGTCGTTGCGATTTGGAACTGTTTTTACTTTATACGACTTAAGTCCCAAACGTTGTTTTGATTTTTGGACAAAACCAGGCGACATCCCTATTTGACGAGCCACCGTTTGAATGGAGAGATTTGGGTTTTTCGTTAATATCCTTTTCACCTTTCGGTCCATGACAGGATCAGCGCGTCCAGTGTTTTTGTCACTTCTCGGTTTCCTCTCCACCGTCAAACGTTCCGAAAATGATTTGAGCACATCGTGAATAGTGGATTTAGGCAAATCCAATGTTTTTGCATGGTCCCGTATTGACAAGTCAGGATTTGCCGTACGCCCGTACAAAATTCGCTCGCGCACTTGTTTTTCTTTTGTCGCCATCTTGAATACTAAACATGAAATGGAAACATCAATCATAGTCTTTTTCATCATAGAGTCTCAGCTATACCACAGTGAAATTTTTTATTCCTACGTGCAATATTTCAAAAGTTACAATGATTTGAAGGTGTCCGGATTAATGTGGATACAGAACTTTTGCAAATTACCATCAGACTTGACTGATACTCAATCTACTACACCAATATATAATTTAGGCGATTACACTAAACAACTTTAATATAAAATTCAAACAACGAATAGCAGTACAACAGCATTTAATAAATAAACAATCAGATAGACTATCTGATACAGATAGAAAAACTAAACGTTAATACAAAAGAGTTACAATATATACCAGGACAGTTAGTATTCATTAAAAATAAAATAAAATCTAAGTTAAATAATATATATGAAGGTTCTTACCCTGTTGTAGCCGATAAGGGACCAAACGTTGAAATAAGAGTAGAAAATAAAGTTGATTCTATACACAAGAGAAGAACAAAACCATTTGTAACAAGAAACTAAACAAATAGAAATAAAAAGAACGTGTGGTGGATGTTAATGATTAACTACTTAATAAATAGTCAGTAAGATGATTTCAATCTTTATTTTTATTTAGAAAAATTAAAATAATTAAGCATGGAGGTTTCAAACAATCGATGGTACAATACCTCATAATATCATAAATGAAGTACATATATTATTCAACATTGTATTACAGAAATCATAAACGAATGATAAAATGATGAATTTTAATGGTAATTGGTTTGCAAAGTAATAGTTTTAAATTTTTAACTGATAGATACAAATTTAAAAAAAATATAAATAGGGCGTGTGCTGGATGCACCCCTTACTACGCTTATGTTAGGCGAGGAATGGAATGTCGAACTGAGGCGACGGATGTTTATGCTTGAGAACCAAAAAACACTGAGACGGGAGTGCGATAAACTGCATTATGCTTACGCAGCGAAAAGGGGCTGTATCGCGCCACACAGAATTATGTTTAAGAGAGTCAAATAAAGTATTATTAATTGAACCATCAACCGTACCAGACATAGTTAATGATTATCACTGCCGACGATTAACCAGTAACCTGGGCCCTATAGTATTAGGGCAAGGTACTATATTAATAAAATTTATTTTTAATAGGTTTGCGTCGACCATCGGTCGAATCGGTTGTGTCAATACTTTGTTCCGCAATATTTTGTTATCGGGCGTAGCGTTTTGTCTATTTTTTCGGTTGCCTATTGTTGCACGAGTGATCGAGTGAGCATCAGAAGTCGTGGTTTGCCGGGTAAAATCGGTCGGTGGTGAGGTACATAATTAATTGTGATCCAAGTTATTCGTTCGCCATACTCGTCGGGCCACCCTATCTTGGAACAAATAAACCACTGTCTCGTTTTGTAAGGGACTCCAGCGGCATCCGGACTGTTGGTGTAGATCAGTCCAAGTTGGCTCTCAAGCGTTGAGATGAATTACCTTGTTTTCCTAATGAAATACCACTATCACATTCTGTAAGTGGCCCCAATACCATCCTTACTGTTGGCCTAAATCGGTCCAAATCGGCTTTCCAGCATTATAAAATATCTCCTAGTTTCCCATTGAAAAACCACTATCACATTTTGTGAGTGGCCCCAATAGCATCCTTAATGTATTGTACCGGTCAAAATCGGCTTTTCAGCATTATTAAATATCACTTTGTTTTCCCAATGAAAAACCACAATCAGCATTTTATGAGTGGCCCCAATAGCATCCTTACTGTTGGTTTAGACCGGTCAAAATCGGCTTTTCAGCATTATTTAAAATCACTTTGTTTTCCCAATGAAAAACCACAATCACACTTTGTGAGTGGCCCCAATAGCAGCCTTACTGTTGGTTTAAATCGGTTCAAATCGGAAATCGGTATTAATTACACTTGACAGCTTATCGTTTACCAAAACGAACCCTGCTGCCACCCAATCCTGTTATCCAAAATCCCAGTGATTTCTCGTGGAAGTGCAGTGGACTCCGTAGCTTCCAATAAAGCGAGTATCACGTCAACATATTCCTACCCATTCCCTACTTGACCTGCATTCGGGCGAAGCCGGCGCCGGTATTGCTTTAGATTGGGATCACCAGTCTTTACTCATTGAAGATGTATGTTAGTCCCAAGCATCATCTGTTGGTTCTCTATGTAAATACAGCTGATCTGGCAACAACGGAGTAGCAACCTCTGGCGGTCAATCATGTATAACTTAATGAGTTTGTGTTGCATAGATAATAACTATCCTGTTCTTCACATGGTTTACTTAACTCAAATACCTGAGTGGTATTTTTTAACAAAAAATTGTGTTGAAGCATAATTCTCTTACCATTTTTGATTGTTGAATCGATGTAGTCGTATTCATATACGTTCTTTGATAATTGTGAAATATACAATATGTATGCAATGTGGGTCGTATTTAAAATAACTTGTGCCGTTGATCGAGTTAACAATTCATCTAATGATGTTAGATGTATATTGTGTTCCTGTAGTAATGTTGCAATTTAATTAAAGCTATGAATTGATAACAACTTACTACTTGGTATTCCGTGTTTTGCCCAGGCATACCAAATGTACCGCCTCACGACAGTATTGCGATGACTGTCGCCTCCTTAATCCCATGACAGCCTCGTATTTGAGTTATCCACGACAGCCTCGGTTGTTCATTCGTTACACTTCGCAAAAATACGACATGTACTTCGTCATACTGCCAATACATTGTTGACATCGCAACTGATATTTTACTCTGGTTTCTCATGCGGTGCCTTCATGTTTTATGTCTACCAGTGCATGTCTTATGCCGAGAGGATTCGGTTATGAATGAGTACTGTGCTAGTACTAGTGCAAATTTTTCATTGATTCGCTCTCTGCATTCGTCAACCGATTGCTGCTGAGTTAATTAGTTTTTATTCAACTTCCGACGATTTGTTTTAACAAGTTCATTTATTTGGGAGGCTCAATTGCGTTAGATTGATGGAGCCGATAATTCATTGTTTTTTTTTTATAATTTAATACTAGGATTAGTAGGAGTTGGGATGTTTACTCGCGGTTAACCCGAGGTTAAAATAGGTAACATTTTTTGGGGAGGAGTTGGACAGAGAAACATGGAGAATCATGGAGATAGGATTCTGTAGTCTCATCAGATAGTTGTCGCCAGCACTATAACTTTGCGCGATATGATCAGAGCTCCCTTATTGTGTTCGGCCGATTGTTATCTTCCGAAGGTTTTTACAACAATTCCGAAATGGAAATAAACCTTTTGTGGACGACGTTAACGTTATAAAGATTTAAAGTGGTGCTTATGGAAGTGTGACGAGTGAAATTTGTGTCATGGCACGGGTAGAATTCGCGGTCCGAATGGAAATAGAGCAAGTGGAAGTAGTTCGAGTAAAAGTCGCAGCAGTCGTAGCACTAACGAATCCATTCGTTGTTTTCTGCAACGAAACTGATTTGAACGTTTAATGAAGCTACCTTCGTAATTATTGCCAAATGCACAACAGTCAAAAGCATGAATCATTTGTTGACACGGAACGAACATTCTTGCATTGTATGAAAAAATAAAAAGAGCTACGAATATTTTATTACAAATTTAAAAGAAACGTTTCTCTGGTGGGTGCATGAATGATTGACAGATCTACTTTATCGACTTGAAATATAATTAAAAAAAAAAAGAAACAAAAAAACGCAACCACGTGGAGTTGTCTAGCGTTTTTTTTTTAATGTTTCTGACATGGGATTCGATCCTGTATTTTTGATAAGGGCTGCTACTTCATCCATGCTTGATCTCACTAGGCCATGGAGACTCTTATTAATGAGTATTTATTTCTTACTCTCGACGACGCTCTAATTCTTTTTTGAGATAAATAAATTATTCCCGCCCATCCCAGCAGCAACACCAACAGAGAAGCAGCGGTTGGCTGGTCTTCACGAAATTCATTTAGTGCATAATACAAAAAGGTTTAATGATAGCGTTTCACCAGATCAAAAGCAATATGAATGTTTAATACAATATACGAGACATTTGTTCTGTGTGCAAAATCCATGTTTACGAAACGAGTGAAAGCTTATTTACGAAAATGAATTTTCAGTGTGGAAGTCTTGCGGGCGGGAATCGTGCGGATGCAGTTCGTGCGGATGAAAATGGCACAGGTGGAAGTGTAGTGTTAGTGGATGAGTGCATTGGGGATGAAAGTTTTGTGAAAGCCATATTCTACAGGATGAAGTCATTGAAACCTACAGAATAACCGCAGTCAAGCCAGGCTACTAAGCAAGACACGTCTAGTTCTAATTTGGATTGAGACCAAACTTTCCACAATGTTCATATTAGCGATGCTTATTATTCTACCACTTTTGAATGCTTGGTATGCTTACACATCATTTTTGTTTTTATTCTTGCTCGTTATATTAAGTGCATCTTTGTATTTTAAAAATCCTTTAATTTCTAGAAATTCAGTAAATGTGTGCTCTGAAACTGTTGAAAACTGAACCATTTTTTCATGCGATCCGTTGAACGCAAGTGTGTGACTCGCGGCATAGTCAGAGTACAATTCTCGTAAAAGTGTCTGTTCGGAGCAGAAAATGCATGAATAAATTCGGCACACATCCTCCAGCATATAAAAACTAATTAACGATGAACGAAAAAATGAAATTCGTTTCACAAAAAACGCAGTAATCTCTGGTAAATATCTGTAAAAAAATCGAAATGATCCATAAAATTTATCAATGTATTCCATAATGTAAATTAAATTTAGCAATAAAATGTCAAAAATGCACTGTGTCGTGATTATATAATGTAACCTTTGTGCAATTAAATATGTGTACATGGTCCTTTAATTTTTGAAAATGTTCCATAAGTAAATTGTCAATGACCCATAAAACAATGAATAATAAACTTTGATCTTTTAAAATAGATCCATAGCAAATCAACTTTGTGTACTTAAACTTATAGGTATGATTTATAGCATGCACTTTTGAGTTTTGGGCACTGTTTTTTAAATTTTTAGTCCATAAAGATTGGGAAATTGAACCCTACCTGCGTTTCTATTCAGATCCAGTAACATGCCCGTGATACTGCTGCAAATTTTTAAATGTACGCTCTCCTGAGACGGCCGCGAGTAATCGGTTCTGTTCTTCTAACTTTAGTTTTAATATAACTGATGTATAATAGTATGAACATTTGGCACTGTAAAGTTGATTTGATTGAGCCTGTACAAATAAATGATTTGATAAAAAAAAAAATGTGCCGAACCGACAAACAGACAAGACAAGATTTTTAGACAAACGTCCAGTAAGATTGTTCTTAATTCATATAAGATTGATAATCTTTTGACATCATCAAACAGCTGTTTAGCCAAAAACACTGTATTGTGCAACGGGTATAGTAGCCACGTTTTTTGTGCTCTACTTTGAGTGCTAGAAATACCAATTTTGCCTGCCGACCACTTGATTGAGCTTAGGTATGAAACACTAGCGACATGAATGACTTCCAACTTTTATGTGTAACATTTATTGGAATAGTGATGTTCTTTTACAATATTTCTTGCATTTCAGGATCAACCGAATGAAGATCATATATTATAGATACGAATGCTTATAGAATTTTTCATCTACATAAATATATATATATACACACTATTATATAAATATTTCATGGGAATGGGAGGGACCACCATGGTACCCGATTGAAGCACTCTGGATGGGGAGAGTGGGAATGCCAACTCTAACCAATTGCCAATTGCTAACAGTTTGTGAATAGAGGGCGGGCTCTTCTTCCCGCCCATTGGGGCATCCTCATGTTAGATGGCTCGCTCTTATGACCAATTGTTCAATCTTGTTGTTGGAAGGAGATTCTTTATATCCCTGTGGAAAAGCATAAGTGATGTTAAATATCGATCCACCCAACCCCTTTTTGGCTCTTCATACAATGGCATGATTAGGATAATCAGTGGTTATTGAAGCTTGATCAAGTCTAACAGAGGGGAGAGTCCATTGCTGTCGGACTTGGTTTCCGTGTTACAATGGGTGGTAGTACATATCATACATATATTGGAATAGTGATGTTCTGGAAAGATTTTGCTAAAAAATAATCTATTTGTAAAGCTGAATGCTTCGAACATTAAAATTAATTAAACGATTTTCTGCAGCGATGCAAACACAAATATGTTTACCACACTAATTACCTAGTAAAATTTCAAGTTGTTTGTGCACAGTCAGTTTTAAACTAAATTTTACGTAACGTAATATGTCACGTAACGTACAATTTTATCGATCATTCCCGGTATATTTTCGATACTTTATTGCTAAATTGTATATACATTATGAATCACATTGATAAATTTTATGGATCATTTCCTTTTTTTTATGGGTTTTTATCAGATTTTTTGGGTTCATAAATTTTTTTTTTATAAAAAATTTTTTTTTTTTTTTTTTTTTTTTTTGTTTTTTGGGGGGGGAAACTTGGGGGGGCAAAAAAGTAGGGGTAGTGGGGTGTTATTAATTTTTTTTTTTTTTTTGTTTCAAGAAAACAATATATTTACAAAATTTTATATAAAAGAAAAAAAAAAAAAAAAAAAAAAATATAAAAAAAAAAAAAAAAAAAAAATTTTGTCTAATCTAATCTAATCTCACACTAACGCAGCCAATTCTTGAAAGCATCCTGGAAAATGACATCTTCTTGAATGCATCATTTTTCTTGTCACCGGCCAGGCCAACTGCGCAGCATGTACCGCAGAGAGGATTCCAAGAAATAGAGCGATTCCAGAAAGAGTGTCTGAAATCGCTCTACTACTTCGAATCAAGGGAAGGAAGAAAGCGTGGACCTCCCGTACCAAACGCCTCCATAAGGAGTTAAATAATGTGATAATTTGTATTTATCGTTGGGAGCATAGATGCTAGAAAGATTAGTTTATGCTCCTTTTGCCTGTGGGTGGACTTTTGGCATTTGAACCAAAAGTCTGGCAATAATTTGCCAAGGTTATAGCGCCTTATCTCGCTCACTGAAATTTAGATTGAAATTTAAAATTTACAGAATAATACACTGTGCTTCCACTACATACAAGCTCATCGATTTAGCACCACCCGGGGGAGACTTGGTCCTATACCCAATGATTTCATTATCTCCAATCCGCTCAACCAATCGCAATGTTTTGTGATATAGTGGACGGATTATTATAATTTGAGATAACTCAATGCAGACGTCTTCCAAATTTGGCAGATCGACAGGCAATCGGTGGAGACCCACCTGGTACCTCATAGCAATATGCTTAGAGGCGGACCGGAAGATTTGATGAGCTACCTCCCCCTAATATCAAAATAAAATCTTGTATAAAATCAAACTCATTCGTGCATAATTATTCAACTATTCCCAATACAGCATAGTGGAAGAATTTAAAACACTCAAGTTGGGTTTCATAAAATAATTAAGCAAATAATTCTTGCTTGCCCAAAACTGTGTGTACTGATTACAGTGTCTTCATAAACTGTTTTCACATGTTTTAACTATTTATGTTTTTCACATTGATGTCGCTTTTGCCAATCATAAGTTGAACCTATGAAAATCATTGCGTACGACATGGTAATAGTGAGCAATTGTTGAAATAGGCTAAATTGAGTACTAGTTTATTCCTATGTATATTTTCCCCACTGTATAACACAATATGCTTAACGTACAAAACGGAATAAACCTGATTATCACCAAATCCATCTACCACGGCCAGTGGGTCATATAGTTTTCGAACAGAGAGTGCAACAACTTCTATAAGCGTTTTCGCAAAACTGGCGCGAGAAATTTTCTCGCATCGAAAAATGACAAAACGCGTGTAACAATCTATTTACTGGAGTGAAGGAGATACAGAGAGGTACCGTTGTTTGCGGGTGAAAACTTGGCCGGTATCTTGTGCAGAAAGAATGGTGACCACAAATGCCATCTACGTATTTAAAATCAATCATATAGAAACAAGGATAAATACTGCCTGACTTTCTAACTGCAATATGCCACAAATTCCATCTACGTTATTAAAATCAATCATATAGAAACAAGGATAAATACTGCCTGACTTTCTACCACGGTACCTCTCTGTAATGGGACTTGACAAAGAATCCCTACTGAACCCCTGCGGCACGTTTGTAATACTTGAAATATTTGAATTAATTCAACTGCATTCGTTCACAATTATTCAACCCAAGTGGGGTTTAATTAAATAAACAAGGAAAAAATCTTGCTTGCTCAAAACTGTGAGTACTGATTGTGGTATCTTCATAAACTATTTGCAGATGTTTAAACTATGTTTTTCTCAATGATGTCGCTTATGCCAATCTTAAGATGATACTATGAAATCATTGCGTAGGACCTGGTAATAGTGAGCAAGTGTTGACTATTAGACTACTTGAGTGTTGAAAACGGCAACATTGAGTAGTATTGAATGAGATTCATAAGTATACTTTCCCCACTGTATAACACAATTGGTTAACGTACAAAACAAGAAAAACCTAACTATCGCCAACTCCATCCACTACGGCAAGTGGGTGATACAATTTTCCAACAGAAATTGCAACAACTTCTATAAGCTTTTTCGCAATACTAGCGCGGAAAATTTTCGCGCGACGTAAAATAAGCCTGACAATACGCGTGAAACAATTTATTGTCCTTCTGGAGTAAAGGTAATACAGAGAGGTATCGTTGTTTGCGGGTGTAAACTTGGCTGGTATCTCTTCTTTCTAGCTCATTTTGTGCAGAAAGAATGGTGATGCCATCTACCTACTAAAACTCAGTCATATTCAAACAAGGATAAGGAATTACTGGCTGAATTTCCACCCGCAAACAACGGTACCTCTCTGTAATGGAAAATGAGTAAATTCATGAGAGAAACCGACGAAGAGGAGATTCTCAGCTCAGCTTATGACAGCCAATGCCATCTCACGACATCCTTCTCGTGACAGCCGTCTCGGGTGAGCCGAAAACTGTCGTCGCTTCAGGAAGGCTGTCCTAGCAAACGAATTTACGAAACAGAAGACATGGCAAAATGGAAAGTTAACATCCTATTCGGCTTACTACGTTTAGAGCGTAAAAAATTCGGCTTACTACGTTTAGAGCGTTTCAGCAAAGCTGGCGCAGCTTCTACTGTTCCATTACAGCTTTATTTCATGCATGCGTGCTCTGTTGCCAATACGTATCGGAGTGGGTACCGAACGTACGGTAGCAAGCGATAGTGCGGTTCACACAGAGACAATCAGTGCAGTTTAAACTGACTGTAGCTCGAAGGCTGTACTTTTGGGAGGCCTGGTTTTGCCAGTAAAATAGATTCCTCCAATGTGCTTATTTGATTTTGTAGCAAGTCCAAATTTGATAGAATTATCAACTGATTTATTTCAATTGAATGATTCTGCATACGTTCCTATTGATCTGTTAAAAGTTCGTTTGTTACGTCAGTTATTCCTTGAATTTGATGACTGATTGCTTTGTTGATCATGATTTGCCGATTGTTGCTGGTGACTGAAGTATTTATAGATGAGTTGATAATTTTTAAATTCTCCGCATCTGGTGATCCGGCAATTCATTTCTAAGTGGTACCAATTGCATTCCATCTCTTGGATCTTCTAATAAATGGTTTTATTTTCAATTTTTGATTTTAATTAATTCTTGCAAAGCATTACATTGTGTTTTATGCTGTATATCTCTATTGATTTTGAAAATAACCTCTTTTATATTATCTAAATTAATTTGGTGGATAATCAAATCCTATTTTTATTTTTGCTTCACCTATAGGTATAACTGCTAAAGGGCTATTAGTTAAATCGTGTATATGCATTAGTGTAATGGGGTTTTTTACTTGAATAAATTTTGGAGGTTTTCTCTCATACTTTTCAAATTTACCAACTTCACAAGTTTTCACATATTGTTGAACAATTTTATGCATTCTAGGAAAGTAAATATTCTTCAACAACTGCAAGGAGTTTTCTTTCGCATTCTGATGTGCAAATAAATGTTGTTTTTTTAATCTCTTCTAATTGTTGTTCTTCATTATTCAAATCATTTATCTGGGCTTGTGAATAACGTGCTTTTATATATCTTGGATTGAAATGTTCCTTATAAATTTCTTCAATTATCGCCATTATTGGTTCACTAGTTAATATTCCATTCAATATACTTGGAATCAAAAAACTTTTTAATTTATTTTTCAAAAAGTCAGAAGTTAATCTTGATTCTGTGAAAACATGTCTTTTATATCCTTGGAAAGGAATTTCTAATCGATATTCTGAATTTTGTCCAATTTTAAAAATAAGTTTATTCTGAAAAACATTGATGGGTGATTCAGTTGCTGGTATATAATTATTATCATCATCATCAGCTGAATGTCTAGTAAGGGGTAATGAATTTATTTGAATTCTAGAAAGTGCATCTGCTACTACATTTGATTTTCCTGGTTTGTAATGCATTTCGTAATCATGTTCTTCGATATATGCTTTCCAACTTTTTAATTTTGCGTTGTTATTTTTAGGAGATATTGTAAATGTTAAAGGTAAATGGTCTGTTACAATTTTAACTTTAGCTTCATAAATATAACTTCTTAAGGATCCTTATGCCCAAACTACTGCTAACATCTCTTTTTCATTTGTAGCGTAGTTTTCTTCAGTTTTTGATAAAGTTCTAGATATAAATGTTATAGGACGTTCTCCATCAGAAAAATGTTGTGACAGAACTGCTCCAATAGCTTTATCAGAAGCATCTGTTGTTAAAATGAATGGTTTTTCTAAATTAGGAAAAGCTAAAACATCGTTAGAAGATAATATCTTTTTTAATAATTCCAAAGTTTGTTTGGCCTCATCATCAAGTTTAATTGAGAAAGATTTAGAATTATATTTTGAAATTTGTTTTGATTTACAATCACATTTACTATGTCCATGGCGACATTCCTCCCCTCTTAAAAGTTTTGTCAATGGTTTTGCCAATTTTGCATAATCTTTGACAAAACGTCGATAAAAACCTGAGAGTCCAAGAAATGCTCTGAATTCCTTTAAATTAGTTGGTTCTGGATATTTTTGTTTTGTCTCAACTTTCTTAATATTTGGCTCATACCTTTATCAGAAACAATGAAACCTAAAAGTTCAACTTCACTTTTTAAAAACTCAGATTTATCAGGCTGAATTTTAAAATTCGCTTTGCGTAATATTTCAAAAATAACTTTTAAATTATCAAAATGTTCTTCGAGAGTTTCACTAAACATAATAATTTCATCAATATATACGTAGCAAATTTTTCCAATATGTTCTTTCAACATATCGTCCATTACTCTCTGAAATATAGAGAGTGCATATTTTAATCCAAAAGCTAATCTAAGAAATTCATATTTTCCATTATTAATTGAAAAAGCTGTTTTTTTTCAATGTCTTCCTTTGTCATAGGGATTTGATGAAACCATGAAGCAAGGTCTAAAGTTGTAAAATATTAATTTTTTCCTAAATTTGATAATACTGCTGATGTGTCAGGAATAGGATACCTATCACTCACAGTTTTTTGAATTTATTTTTCTGTAATCAATTACCATTCTATTTTTTTTTACCCGAAGCATCAAGTTTCTTAGGTACTATCGATACTGGTGAGTTATAAGACGAATGAGCAGGCCTAATAATTCCATCATTCAATAATTTTTCTATTTGTTTTGTCACCTCCTGTGTTTTAATGCTTGTGGATATGGATAACTTTTGCTATAAACTCAGTTTTTATCTGTAGTTCTTATTGTTGCTTTTATTCTAGTCGTAAAAGGTAATTTCTCATCGGGTGGTTGAAATAAATCTTGAAAGTTTACTAAGAAAGATTTTAATAATTTCTTTTGTATATTATTTAAATGTTCATCTCTTATTTATATGTTGTTTACTTTTTTTTTTGTTTGTTTCTTGATTATCGAGATTTTTAGCCCCGGGCTGGTTCATCTCCCATCGCAGTCACTCAACCACCACTTTTGGGCATTTTCGTAACTTGTCCGGGGGTGAGATTCGAACTCGTGACTTTGGCGTGAGAGGTATGGAAGTTAACCACTACGCTGGGGTCGCCCCCTGTTGTTTACTTGTTGAAATTTTAATTGAAGGAGAGGGATTTCTGAATTTCCCGGTAAAAGCATTTTTTCTTTAGCTATGTTAATTATAGCTTTTAATTCTTTTAAAGTATCGTGTCCAACAACTGCGTCAAAAGTTTTTAATTGTTCCATATGGTAGAATTTAACAATTACATCTGAATATGGCAGAAAAAAATTACCTTGTGAACAATGATTGATTCTTATATCACCTTCTACAGAAGGTACAATAAATGGTTTGTTTACGTTATGATAAATTTTTGTAAATCTTGGATGTATAAAATTTTTATTGGAACCTGTATCTACAAGTATTTTTAAAGACTTGTTTACATTACCGTAATATAAAAAGTATGGTAATGTAGATTCCACTTTAAAAAAAATGAATTCCACATTTTCATGTTCATCTAAAGGGTGTCCACGATGAAATTGCCACACACAAAATTGATTCGCAAAATTCGAGTTTTCATCCGATTGCCATCAAATTTTCAGGGATTGAGAAGTAACTATTAAACTTCATTTTACCATTTTACTCGTATTTTATTTACAGTCCATACGCAAATGCCCGCACCTTGGCCTTAACCCCGGCCATAAGATTCTGCACAACCTGTGAATCAACCGTTTTTTGCATGTAAACCCATACTTTCTTCAGTTCCTCGACTGTCTTCACTACCTTAGGTCGTTTAAGAAGGTGCTGCTTCATAATCGCCCAGTACTTCTCGATGGGGCGGAGCTCCGGAGTGTTGGGAGGGTTGAACATTTTCGGCACGAAATTGACCTTATTGTCCGCATACCACTTCAGCACGTCCTTGGAGTAGTGGCATGAGACCAAATCCGGCCAGAAGATTGTTGGGACGTTGTGGGCCTTCAGGAGAGGAAGCAGCCGCTTCTGGAGGCACTCTTTTATGTACACCTGTCCGTTCATCGTGTCCTGGGTCACGAAAGGTGCACTCCGCTTCCCGCACGCGCAGATGGCTTGCCAAACCAGGAATTTCTTCGCAAATTTGGACATCTTCTGAGTGCGGACATGCTCCGGAACGCTGAACTTATCCTTGGCCGTGAAAAACAGGTTGCCGGGGATCTGTTTGAAGTCGGCCTTCACATATGTTTCGTCGTCCATGATGCAGCATTCAACTTTCGTCAGCATGTCGAGGTACAACTTCCTGGCACGGGTTTTGGCGGACTTGTTCTGCTTCTCGTCGCGATAAGGGGCCTTTTGTACCTTGAACGTTCGAAGCCCAGCCTTAGTTTTGACCTTCTGGACAAAACTTCGGCTTAGGTGCAGCTTCTTAGCCACATCCCGAACGGAGGCGTTCGGATTTCGGTTGAAGGCCCCAACTACGCGGTTGTGATTTTTGGTGTTGTACGGAATACTTTTTCCTTCACTTCTGGGCTTCCGATCGGTGGTCAACCGTTCCTCGAACCGCTTAATCACTCGCGACACCGTGGAATTCGCGATTTCCAACGTTTTAGCGATGGAACGATGCGAGAGATCCTTGTTCTCGTGATGAATGCGCAAGATTTTATCACGCACGAGCTGTTCTTTCGACTCCATTTCCGCGAGTTTTGATCACAGGACTTTAAAACTTGCAGGATGTAAATAATGCACTATGAACTAAATCCACTCAAATTTTCATTAAATTCTACCCAACGGTTAAAAAGTTAGAGCAATTTCATAGTGTGGCAATTTCATCGTGGACACCCTTTATCTCACTTTCCTGATACTCATAATTTCTTAAATATCGTTCGAAGTTTTCAATATTTTATCATCATCCTCGTATTGACTCATTAATTCGTTACCTTCCTCAGGATTTGTTTCTGCTAAGTACATCCTTTGTTTTTTCAGTGGATATAGATTTTGACTAAAGTTTGTTCTGTTTACATAATTTATTTGTTTTGTCCTAATGGAAGGATCAATTTCCATTGGTTCGGGTTTGTCTTGTCTAAATGGATTTCTAGGTAGATTTGAGGGTCCTGGAATTGCCGGTGGTTGTTTGTATGGTATTGCTGGTGGCTGTCTATATGGTATTGCTGGTTGTTGTCTATATGGTACTGTTGGTGGTTGTTTAAATGGAAAGACTGGTGGTTGCTGTTGTGTGAATTGTCTAAATGGTTGTTGAAAGTTTGGTTCATACATGGGAATTTTTGGTGGTAATCTGGGTGGAATTTTCGGTAAATTATGTGGAATTAAATTTCTTGTCCTTGTGGCGTTTCTGTAATTTTATGTTTAGTCATTCTTTTCCTTAATTCAATATTTTGAAAACTACTGCAATATGCGTATGCCTGTGCCAATAATTCTGGTCTATAATATTTCAAAAATTGTCCTAATAATTCTCCATCTAATCCTCTCATAAATACATCTAATGCTTTTTCACTGTATGTTTCTATTAATGATTGTATTGCTTCTGGTTGTGTTAATTTGTCATTAGCTTTAAATAGTTTGCTATTAATGATAATAATCTATTAGTTTCATCAAAGTATTCTTCTAATGTTCTTCCTTTTTGCTGGCTATTCATCATTTGATAGTCAAATGATGCTATATCCCTTTTCTCTCCGTTATATGTTAGGAGTGTTCGTTTTATTGCGGTCCAATTAATATTAACATTTGATGAAACTAATGCATCATTTGCTTCACCTTTTATTTTTCGTCTTATAGTTTTGCAAATAATGTGAAATTTATTTCTTCGGTCCAATGAACTATTTTCTTCTGGTTTGTAGAAATTAACAATGCTTTTCACATCATTGATCCAAGTACTTACTTCATTTGGGTCTCCTGTGAAAATTGGTATATCTTTAACGTAATCAGGTATTTTTTCATCAGTTTCAACGGATGCTGGTTGTCCATCAGGTGCAAACTAAGCTAATGGTGGATCTGACAAATCTTCCAAATGAATTAAATTGTCTTGTTCTAAAATATATAATCTGTTTAATACATTTTGCTCTAAAGCCTGAATTTTAATTAGCACTTCAGGTGTATTTTGATTTTCGAGGGCAGCTAATTCTATTTAAAATATCTTGCACCTGTAATTGTTGTGCCATGTTTAAAGAAAGATTAAAAAATTGTTCAATTAACTGATCAATATTGGAAATTTAAATATGCTCTTGGCGTTCGTTGCTCATTGCGTTCGTTTGGTTTTCGCAATTATTTTTTTTATTTAATTCAACTTTGTGTCGTATTATAAAAACTCATTATTATTTTCATATATTTTGGTAACTTACAATTTAACGCTGAGCATCGTGTGGGACACACACGACTGCGGGAACGGTAGTAATTGATTGTCAATCCTCTATCAGTGACGTTTTCAATATACGCCTGGTCGCTGCTCAAAATTGTATCGATTCCTACTCCAGTTTTTCCTTGGTAGTGCCAGATACACTAGGATTTACCAAGGGTCGGTTTACAGGTACTTCGATTAATCCTCTCAGTACAGCGGTGAAATCCTTTTTCCGATTGGTACTCAGGAACCAATCTGTACGGCTGCAGTGATGCGATAAGATTATTTTCGGATGTGAGTATCAGCAAACCACTTCACTATCACGTGTGGTTTTCCCTGGTGCTTTTATTTTTTAGGACCACTTCACTTTTACGTTGTGATACTCTAAAAATCAATCCCTACACTTAAATACTCAATCTTACTTTCGAAGTACTGCTCCGATATTCGGGCGCCAATTAGTTTACTTCTTTACTGGTCAGGCAAAAAATAAACTTTATTTTCTCTTTCACACTAACATTTTATACTTAATCCTAAATTTAGAACTGAATCAGAGCTAACCGCGATCTGAACTAACAATACTGAACCTGAATGAACTAATTGAACCAAAACCCTTTTATATCGTTGATTGGAATACAATGCCGGTTTTCTTGGTGTCAAACTGGTTTTGTAACTGGAGCTTATATTGATGTTATGACTATGATGTTCCTTTCTAGCTAATTGTTTTTATAACTGGTTGAATGGCTGGTGCATGTTTTGATGATTCACTTCAACTATGCTAATCATGATCGATGTGAAATCCAGACAAGCAATGGTACTAACTTATGTACCTCACCACCAACCTATCTTACCCGGCGAACAACGATTTCTCATGCTCACTCGATCACTCGCGCAACGAACAATAGGAAACCGTAACAATAGACACAACGCTACGCCCGATAACAAAATATTGCGGAACAAAGTACCGACACAACCGATTCAACCGATGGTCGACGCAAACATATTAAAAATTATTTTTTTATTAATATAGATACAATGGGTAAGAATTATCTGTCTTGCTCCACGTCCTTGAGAGCAATTACTACCTCACGAGTCATCTGTACCCAACTCCGCAGGTGTCCGTCCAGTTTCTGGTACATTAATTCATCTTTATGCCTAACTGAAGTATTATTACTTAAAAAGTTTTGAGAAATAGAGAGATATTAGATATTTGGTAGAAAGAAAATTTGGTAGAAATAAATTATTTGTTGCCTGAAAAGAAACAAAATTAAGAACAAAGATATAAGTAGAATCCTTGTAGTCTCTCGGATGTTTGAAGAGCATAGCCATTTCTATGAAAAGATACTAAGAGTTATTGTTGCGGGCTGTCGATGGTTGATTATAACTAAGCGTTGGACACTATTGGCTGAAATGAGCATTGAATGAGAATAGTGAGAACATTTCATTGAATAAATGACTAAAATACTCAGTTGTTTATTAATCTGAAGCCCATTCGAGCATTCTACTTAATAGCCCCTAATCTTGAAAGGTTACTGGTCTATACTTGTACTGTTACCCTCTATTGTTAGTGAGTACATATAATGTTTGAAGGTTAATTATTGGTTTGATCTATAAACAAATCATCTGAAGGCTCATTTCTATTTATCTCTTCCGCTCAGCTACTCTCAATGTATGCTTCCCTAAGCAGTCCCTCCACATCCTGTAATAACCTAACCATAAATTCACAATGCATCAATTCAAAATCACGAAAGAAATTCCCACTGCCTAACATGGAAGTGGACGGAATGTTACAACTTGGAAAATCTGTAAAAGAAATCGATGATTCAACCCTCTCAGATTTATCGCTAATATGCTATTATGATAAATTTACAAGCTCATAACTGCATGCTAGTTTGTGATTTGAAAAGTGTCCAGATTCATGAACAAAAAGTCCGGGCACTGATGCAGCACGGCATCCGAACGTTGAATTTGGAAATTTGTGACAAATCCTCAAACAAATGTGCAAAAGCACGTTGGCCAATATTTAGTGTCAACCAGTGGGTACGTGTGCTCTACCCCAAGTTTCCCTTCTTTCAAACTCACCTTCAGTTCAATTTACCCATGGGGGTGTTCACATCAAAATAGGAAATTGAAACTCTCTCCCCCCCTTCCCTGGGTTAAAAAAAAAGGGGAAAAAAAACAGGGGGGTTTTATGTACTAACGTTTGCATTAAAAAAATGGACAAAGATTGCCGATTTTTCATGGGTTTACCTTCACCCGCACTGTCAAAACTACCCATGCAGCATCAATCATAGTAACCCATGAGTCAGCAGACAAAATTTTACAGCTCTATCAGTCAAACTCTAACCGTGATGGCAAAAACAGTGAAGCAACTCCGTTCAGAAGTGTGCGCGTTCAAAGAACGGCACCCCGCCGCGTCGAAAACGGACATCGTGTGGCACTTTGTGGACGCCGGATACGCCCGTTCTGGCATCTACAACATCTTGGCACTATTAGAAAACAATCAGAGCATCGAAAGAAAGCCCGGTTTCGGGCGGCCGACGACCCTGAGCGACAAGAAGCTCGAAAGGATGCTGAAGAGGAAGACCGAGTGAACAGTGGCTACATCGTTGCGTGCGCTTGGCCGGTAGGTCGGTTCAACCGGCCAAACAGTGAAAAAGTACCTGGCAAACATGACCATACATTTCAGGAAGCGGAAGTCGCGTCCACTGGTTCCAGAGCTGAATAAGATTGTCAACTCGATTTTCCCGGTGAATCGCGACGTGGCGGTGGTGATGGACGACGAGACCTATCTCACCCTGGATGGCAACGACTGGCAGGGCACTTCGTATTTTACTTCCCTCACGAAAGAAGTGAGCTCCGAGGTGAAGTTCATTTCACACACCAAGTTCCATAAGAAGGTGTTGCTGTGGCTGACAATCAGCAAGAAGGGGATATCAAAGCTGCTCTTCTTTCGCTCCAGACTGGCCGTGAACGGGGAAATTGATAGTACGAAATGCCTGCCGGAAGTTGCGTCGTTCATCAAGAAATACCATAAAGGCGAAGACGCGGTGTTCTGGCCGGATCTGGCGTCGGCCCACTACTCGAAGCGATCGTTGGAGGAGATGGAGCGGCTGAATATCGATGTGTTACCCAAGTCGGCGAACCCGCCTACCTTCCCCCAGCTGCGTCCCATCGAGAATTTCTGGGCCAACCTGAAGCGTAAGATCGACTCCAACAACTTTGTCGCGAAAACTGAGGAGGAATTGATAAATAAAAAGAAGAAAGACCTCAAAAACATGCCTACACGCATTTTTTCGTCCGCCATGTTTCGGTTAACTGCCGGAAGGCCACTCGCAAGGGCGTAGAATGCAAATAAGCTTGAATAATTACCTTCCATGGGAAGTTTATCAAAAACAATTATCTGTCTTAGCTTTTTTTATCACCTTTTCGGTCCATTTTCTTTAATGCAAACGTTATCTGACAGTGCCCGTTATAGCATATAGCAGTGCACGTTATAGCATATATAACAAAGCAACATGAACACAGCATGAATAGTAAAAGGTTCATTTATCAGGGTCTAAGCCAACCAGTTCCATCAACCTCACCGATTCTAACGCTGGAAAGATTTCAGAAAGCGAGGGTTGAAAATTTTATGCTTTTGGATGAATTTGCATCGTATATACACGGAAAGTTAATTAATAAGTGGAATTTGGATAAAACCTCCTTGTTTTTAGAAAGTAAAGTCGCAGCTTGTCGTTAAGAAAACATGTTTCTAAATTTAGTGTTTATTTTCCTAAAGTAGAAACCTACATAAACCTGCGCGATCACGTGTGTTCACACTTAAATTCGATTTTTCTGTTCGGTAAACAAATTGAAGAAATATATCGGTAAACATAAAATATTACCGATTTTTCGGTAAACATAAATAATTTTTCCATAATTTTGCAGCACTTTACCGAAATATCTGTTATGTTGTATTTTATTTACCGTATTCGGTAGAAAAAATACAATTGATACGGTAAAAACAAACAATCACTGAATACGGTAAGCACTTTACCGAACAAAACGTTAAACGAACTCTGAATTACCGAAGCCGGGTAAAGTATTGCTAACTGTCAAACTGTCGGCCAATTTAGAAAGTTTTAGTTTAAAAAGTTTTCATCTCGTGGCCGAAACCCGAGATCAACGGTGATGCAGCAGTTATACACACCAAATTCCCAAAATTTTGTTCGGTACTCTTTTTTGCTGAATTCGGTATGTACAATCGAAATTTCACCGAAAATTTTGTAAAATATGACATTCCAGCAATCAAGCATACTGAATTTCTGTAAGTTACAGAAAATTACCGAACATTGTAAAAGATAACAACCGATCGAAACTGTAAAACGCTGCAGTTCCGCAATACTGTAAAAGAAATGACGAATGTACTGTATATTTAATCTTTTGCAGAATCAACTGTAAACAAAAATACCGAACAAATTGTAAATTTATTCCATGCTGTCATACTTGACATTTTGAAGTTGCTTGTTGGTCATTTCTGTTGAGTTTCATGGTGCGACTAAAAGTAAGTGCCAGAAATGGAGGTAGGGAAAAATTTAAAAAGGTAACCCAAGCGATAGTACGTCCAACAGTATGTCTGATTACCCTTGTTTCTTATTCACACATATGTATATTACAGATTTCTTGAGAACGTTGGCAATAATACGCCACAAAATCTGAGATGTGATGCTTAACGGCTATTACAAGAAATGGTTTGAATAAATACCAATGGACCTCGAATGAATGCAAAAAATATTTAATTTATCACATTAATTGTCCGAAATGTAAAAATAAAGAATGAAATTTAATAAAAACCCCTTTACGAACAAATCTATAAATTCAGCTGAGAAACTGTAAATTCTTTACATTATTTTCGGTGAAAATAGGACAGTGCGCGTTACCAATCGTTCAGCAAAATTTACAGGGCGGTGCGGAGTATTTTGACAGCTCAGTAGCGGAGTTAAATTTACTGAACGTACTGTAAAACTTTAAAACTACCGAATCGATTACCGAATATTCAGCTGTTTCATATTCGGTAAAAAATTACAGTATACTGTAAAAAAATCTAAGTGTGTACCAGCAGCATCCAAAATATATTTTCTTCATAGTATCCATCTACACACTTAGAAAATAAAACCGAACTCGGTTGAATTTCAACCGAGTTTTCATCTGCTTAACGCTCGGTTGTCTGTTCGGTTCAAATTGGAACAACCGAGTTCTCGTTAAATTTTTACTTTCTAGCAATCTGTCAAATTTACCGAAAAACTCGGTTGACAAAAATAAATCCAATCAGCAATAACCGAAAATCGGTTTATTCAAATATTACCGAACACTGTCAAACAAACCGACTTTTTTGTTGCAGTTACGGAATTCTGTTCTTTTTTGCAGAGCGGAAATTTTGGTTGAAATAACTTCGAATTTTATAGTAACAAAACCCGTTTTGTCAGTTACATTGTTTATTGATGCATACAATCCTCATACATTACTAAACGTGAATACTCCTGTTGTAGTCTCTCGGTAATTTTTTTCCATTTTCTCCAGGCAAAAAAACACAGTATACGGAGAATTTTCGCAATATGGCATTCTTCGCGCACACGCGAGATAAAACAACCGGGTTTTTCGGTAAACATAGGCGTCGCAGAAGTGTTTCACGTTTAAGAATATTCAGCGAATGCTCGGTTCAGTTTACCGATTTTTCTCGGTTTTCGTGTACCGAACTTTTTAATATCCCTGCTTTACGGTACTGTTCGGTTCATCTCACATTTTTATCTGTCAAATATATCATACAGAAACCGAAATTCGGGTTTGACTAAAAAAGTACACCAGCAAACAGTATATATAAACGATTTATTCGGTTTCTTGTTGGTAACCGATGTTGTTCGGTAGAAAATTGAACCGAGTTCGGTGTTATTTTCTAAGTGCGCAGGTGGAAGACAACTTCATTGACCAGCATCCAATGCAGCCAACACTCATCGTTCGTGGTCCGATCTTAACGTATTCCGTATTGAATAAATAAGTAAATAAACAAATAAAAACAAATATAATATTGTTTAATGAATCAATAACATCCGAATATTTTGGTGTTAAACTATAAAAACAAAAAAATACCGAAGCGGTTCGGTACCAGACTACACATATTACCGAACTGTACGGTAGTTTTTGACAGTTCATCAAAAAATTCGAGTACCGAATGTTCGGTAATTGATTTAATTACCGAACAGATAACCGAATGTTCAGCTGTTAAAAGTTCGGTAAAAAATTACCGAATACTGTAAAGTTTTCTAAGTGTGTTCTATCTGTTTTTATTGTGTTGTATTCTGTACATATTTTATTCGTGTTTTGTGTATCTTGGTGCATGCATGCCAAATGGCTACTTGAGCCAGCGCGACTTACAGTTTTGGTGATGGTGGGTACAGCGATTATGGTGATGGTGGTGACTTACGGTTCGCTGATGCTGGGACATGCCAGGAGACTGTGGGATGGCATCAATTTATAAAACGGCAGCTAAACAATCGATCGGGCCGAACAATGCCAAACTGGCGAATAATGGCCGAAACAGCCTATTATACTGCCGCTGAACGGGTGTTCTGGGGACGGGTTACTCTCAAACCAGCACGGTGAACGTCGAGCTATCCCTCATCTGCCGTGGCCTCCAATGGAGCACACGCGGGAACGATTTCTGGCTCAGGGATTTTAAAAATAATTTAAGGCCTAAAAACCCCACATCATTTAAAAACCCAAAGAGTACGAAAAATAAATACATCTCAAAATACAACCAAAACAGTACCATAGTAACCATATTTATAACTAATAATTACGTCCTTCGCCCTGCTGTTGCCCGTGGATTCGTAAATTCGTGGTCATCATCGTAGGGTGAAGAACAAAAAATATCAGGTAACAACATTTATCTATGTACTATACTGGCGTAATAAGCACAACTTTCCCATGTATATAGGGAAACCCATAGAACATGGGACAATTATGCGTAGAACAGCAGTATCGATCAATCGGACAGTTACTCACCGTCTAGCAAGAGTTTTCCTTTGTACAGCTAAAGCTTAAATGCGCCCAGAATGCGAAAATTGAGCTGGATCAATCGAATTGGGTCGTGTAAACTGTAATTTACTGTTCGGGGTCCAAGATGCAAGGAAATCTCTCATCCGAAGAACCCATCCGGGTTCCAGGTGCATATATTTCAAGTTCAGCTGGAATACCAGGAGCGTCAATTTAATTTCTTAGAACTTTAGCTGCAAGAACTGCCTGATCGTCTTACGTTCTAGGATCTCAAGTCCAGCGATGATCCTCGTAAGATGGAAGGTCTCAACCTATACTGTTGTTCCAGAGGTGGAAGATGATACAATGATACAAAACTGTTTGGTAGTAGTGGAGTAACTAAATCCCAGTCAGTCTTATTCCGATTGGCTGCATACGTTTGATTGAATTGTTCGCCGACAATAAGAATTCACATAGATGAAGCCTAACCCATGTTTCTCTGTTTCCAGCTGATCCTCATTCACCCATGTTTTCGAAGGAATTGTTAGACATGTGAGCAAATCGCAGTTGATATTTGGATAAGATTTAGTACGTTGCACGTAGGTGTTTGTAATTTTGCCAAAAGAACTACTCTAAAGAGTTTTTCCAAACATTATTAGGAACTACAAAAACCATCTTCGTCTGAGCGAACAAACAAAAACAAAGTTGTCATACGATCTCAACGAAGAAATTCAAAATGTTGTTCCGTTCAAATCGGTGGACATTGTCTTGAATCAAGAAGAAGTGGTCGATTATCTTACTGAGCTTTTCAGTTCTCTAAAACTGTCTGGCTACCGGCTTAGAAGCTGATGAACATTGTAACACAGAGAAATTGTAATCTGTTGAAATTCACTAGCCAGATTGGCCTTTTCACTAGGGACTAACCTTCAATAGGGATGCCAAGGATGGTAAAAAGGTGAGAATATTCGACGATGGCTTTAATTCAAGTATGCTAATTCATATAATTGTTTCTTTAAGATTCAATTATTTTTGTTCCATAAATTAAATGCTCGTCAAAATAGAAAAATAAAAAAAAATATATTTACAAAATTTTCAAAATTTTTGCGCGAGCCGAAGAAAACGACGTTGAATAGATGCGATTCGCTCGGCGCCATTATTATAATTCAGGCTCCAAACTACTGAACAGTACTCCAGTAGGTTTATCAAGTTTATTAGTTATGATATGGTCTTGAATGATTTGCCGGTCGACTTCAAATGTGATTCGGATATGGACTAACCCGGAATTTTAACATGTTTTTGTAACGACGTAACCAACCGAAATACCTATATTTTTGGTTTTGGCTCGAACGAAAACGAGGTGAAATTTGGGTAGTATGGGTATTTTCGTAAGATAAAATACGCCATGTTCTGTGATTGTTTAGAGAACATAATTGCAGTTAGACGTCTATCGTTTCCGAGTTATAAATAGATATGTCACTAAAAAATAAGAAAAAAAGGAATGCAACATACCATTACTTGTATGCCTTATTTTCTCAGTTGTGCATTATTTTGGAGGATACGGATTGGTCACTATATGTCTTCAACGAGGCAGTTGACTCATCGGATCTCAGAATAGAGTGGGAGGATAGGCTTCGTGCTATCGAACTTATCTTGGAAATGAAAGGAATTAAATCTCAACACGAGAAGCTGCATAGCAAAAAAATTGTAATACACGGCAACGTAATTGATGCTAACGTATTTAAAACTGATGTAATCAAGGAAATACGATGCAGAATAACATCCACTTGATGTGATATTACTTCGGTCTTTTTTTTCTTTCTTTATTTAACGTCGGCCTATTTCCTCACATGGTGACAATCACCGACGCCAGGAAGACGACTCCACCACCTGGACCCTACCTAACGACTCACGAATATGAGCCGGGACCAACGGCTTTACTTCCCTTCCGAAGGAAGACGTGACCAGATTTTTTCGCCTCAGAAAAACCACCGACGTAGACTAGGATTGAACCCAGACCCACTGGGTTGCCAAGTAGCAGTCACGCTTTCCACTACACCACCGACGCCGGCTGATGTGATATTACATCGGTCTTCAAATTACATCAGAACAAAATTATTAGTTGCATGAATGTAATAATCACACTAGTAATCACATATATAAAACATACACACTTAAATTCGATTTTGCTGTTCGGTAAAAAAATTGACGAAACACTTCGGTAAACATAACATCTTACCGATTTTTCGGTAAACATAAAAAATGTTACCGTAATGTTGTATCACTTTACCGAACGATCTGTAATGTTGAATTTTATTTACCGTATACGGTAGAAAAAAATACAATCCATACGGTAAAAACAAACAATCACTGAATACGGTAAGAACTTTACCGAACAAAACGTAAAACGAACTCTGAATCACCGAAGCCCGGTAAAGTATTATTAACTGTCAAACTGTCAGCCATTTTCTATGAAGCCTCGTGGTTCCAGTGATCGGTTGTCCAGAAGGTGGTTTGGATAATGATTAAATTTAATTATTCCATGTATGTATGTAGAAAATAAACCAGCGTTAATTGGAGCTATCATCCGGCTAGCTATAAATATTTCAAATGTGCTGATTACACGCTAAACAATCAATAGGTTCGATGTAAAAAGGGATTATTATTCTAAATGATACACATGCAAAATATATTTGCTGCATTGTATCCATCTACAGGTAGAACACAACTTCACTGACCAGCATCCGATGCAGCCGACACTCATCGTTCGTAGTATTTCGTTGACTGCGCCATATGCTGGAAAGACCTCACAGTCCCGGTCGGAATAACAACAAATATAGTTTTGTTTAATATATTCAATTAACCAATAACATCCGAATATTTTGGTGTTTAATGATAAAAACAAAAACAAAATACCGAAACGGTTCGGTACCAGACTACACAAATTACCGAACTGTACGTTAATTTTTGACAGATCATCAAATCTTCCATTACCGAACTGTACGGTAGTTTTTGACAGTTCGTCAAAAAATTTGAGTACCGAACGTTCGGTAATTGATTTAATTACCGAACAGATTACCGAACGTTCAGCTGTTGAAAGTTCGGTAAACAATTACCGAATACTGTAAAATTTTCTAAGTGTGTAACTTAAAGACTGTATTCGATGAAATTTGGACACACGCAATTGTTCGTAACTTTTTAGCGTGTGGGTAAAAATTATTGAAATTTTAACTGAATGTATTTCATTGTGTTGTGTCAATTGTGTAATGAGTTTTGTGAAAATCGGTCGAGTGATTGCAGTGATGGCTTCGAATGAAGAAATAGTGCGCCAACAAATTTTGGGCACTCACTTCGAAAACCCAAACGCTTCTCATCGATGGATCGGAAAACAGTTCGGAATCACACATTCAACCGTATCTCTTGTGATCAAAACGTTCAAGGACCGTAAGACAACCAAGCGGAAAAATAGTAGTGGCAAAAAACGTAGCACATCAAATCCGGAGAAGGCCAAGATGGTATTGAACCAATTTAAGCGTTATCCCAACATTTCGATCAGGGATGTTGCGAAAAAGGCGAAAGTTTCAGTTTTTTTGTGTGCAGAAAACAATGAAACGTTCTGGATTACATGTGTACAAGGTCCAGAAGGCACCGAACCGGAGCGATAAACAGAACTCGGTGGCCAAAACTCGTGCAAGAAATCTGTACAGGGAGAGGCTCTTAAAACTGTTCTGCATTGTGATGGACGATGAGACCTACATTAAAGCCGACACCAAACAAATGCCAGGACAGGAACACTACGTCGCCACCTCTAAGTTGGCCGTTCCGGAGAGTGTACGGAAGAAGAAACTGTCGAAATTCACCAAAAAATTCCTTGTCTGGCAAGCGATCTGCAGATGTGGCAAAATGAGTCAGCCCTTCATCACCTCTGGGACCGTCAACGGACAAATCTACAAGGACGAATGCCTCCAAAAACGACTTCTGCCCTCCTTGAGATCTCACGATGGCCCGACACTGTTTTGGCCGGATTTGGCATCTTGCCAATATGCCCGGCCCGTCTTAGACTGGTACAAAAAAAAGTAATGTAGTTTTTGTACCAAAAGACGTCAACCCTCCAAACTATCCGGAACTTCGCCCAATTGAAAAATATTGGGCAATCATGAAGGCAAAGCTCGTTAAAACTCCAAAACTGATAGAAAATGAACTTGAACTAAAGAAAGTGTGGTTAAAAGTAAGTAAGTAAGTCGGTCCTATCATTGCCCAAAATTTGATGAAAGGGGTCAAGGCAAAGGTGCGGGCATTTGGGTTGGGAGAAGAGGTTCAATAAACCAATGATGTCAAAACTTAATCATTTAGTAGTACTTTATTTCCAGAAGGTTTGAAAAGAATCGGGCTCAAGGAAATTTTTTGGTGACCTATTTTGTGTGTCCAAATTTCATCGAATACAGTCTCTAATAAAGACACATTAACAGACATCCTTGTTTTATTAGGTTGTATTACACTCGCGCAGCAATGGACCATAATGTGCAAAATAAACAAACTTACCCGTTGTTTTTGTTTTTTTTTTTGGGGGGGGAAACGAGGGGGGTTGGGGGGGTGGTGGGGGGGGAGTTGGGGAGGAAAAAGGGCGGGGTTTTTGAAAGGGTAACCAAAAGTGCTAAATTCACATCGTACGCCAACGAGAATCCCTTTCGAGTTCTGGCCTTATTTGAAACATGAATTTCCATCAATTCTTCAAAGCCTACGACTTGCGCAGATTTTTTTTTGTAATTTTGGGGAGCCAATAATTCGCTCTTGAGCAAATAAACTGCCGAAGAGTTGAATGTGTTGAATGTTGGCTTAGATGTTCAACATAAAGAACCAAGAACCAAGTTCAGAACCCTTTCCCAAAGACCCAAGTGTGCAGGTGAAACTTTCAGTCGATCGGTCAGTTCCACCCCGAAAGATCGCATATCTTAGGATCCCGGATCCTATGAAGAACAAAGTTGACGTGCAAATTTGGGTTTCACCGATAGTGGTCGTTCCCAAAGGAAAAGATGATATCCGCCTTTGTGAGAACATGAAATATACATGATAGGCAAAATAAAGTGCCCACTTCATCGTCTTTTCAATTTCTCTCATTTACTTGGTTCAAATTAAAGTAAACACACTGTATTTTTTTTATTATCTTATTTTTTATATTCTTTTTAAGTTTCACTTATGGAATACTGAAAAAAAAGGAGTTTTACTTAAAGAAAAAAAAAACAATTTGTGTTGAAAAAAAAAAACAGTGACAAAATAAAGTGCCCACTTCATTTAGGCTACAGAAAACATAAATTAAAGTAAAATAAAAGCATTTCAATAATTGATCTGTCCTCCTTTGGCCTTCAGGACCTCCTGCAGGCGCTTCGACATGCTCTCGACCAGGTTCTTTAGGTGCTGTGGATCTAGCTCTTCCCAGGCGCGCTCCAGGGCTTCAAAATAGTTATTTTTATTGGTAACACCAGTTTTGTCAACCCTGGCATCGAGAATCGCCCACAAATTCTCGATGGGATTGAGGTCCGGGCTTTGTAGAGGCCATTCCAGCGGTTTGATCCGTCAAGACCGGAGGAAAGACTTGGTCTTCTTGGCAGTATGCTTCGGGTCGTTGTCCTGCTGGAATACGAACTTCTCTTCAAGGCCCGTCTGGATTAGCGAAACCTCCAGATTTTCTCGCAGGATGTTGATGTAAGAATCTGCCGTCATTATCCCGTCGATTTTCACAATGCTTCCCACTCCACCCCACGAAAAACACCCCCAGACCATCAAATTTCCTCCTCTATGCTTCATCGTGCCTTGGATGTGGCGCTCCTGAAGCTCCTCTCCCGATCTGCACCAAACACGAACCCGCCGCTTTCGGTTAAACAGCTCGAATTTTGATTCGTCCGTCCAGAGAACCGTTTTCCAGAACTCTAGGGGCTTATCAGCATGCTCCTTAGCAAACTCAAGCCGTTTGGCTTTGTTTGCCTTGCTGATAAATGGGCGCTTCCGGGCAAGTTTGCTATTCAACCCCTGTGCTACGAGACGGCGACGAACAGTTCGACCGGAAACTGATAACTGAAGGGTTTCCTGGATCTCGCGGACAGTTACCTTCGGGTTCTTCTTGACTTCGCGCATGATCTTGGTGTCCGTTCTCGCATCCGTTTTCCGCTTCCTGCCTCTGCCAGGGCGATCCACCACTGATCCAAACGTTTTAAGCTTCAGAAGAATTTTGCCAACCGCTGCCTTACTGATACTGTACTTCTTAGCGACAACCCGGTGCGATTCGCCGTTTTGCACATCACGAACGACCAATTTTCGGATACACAAGGGAATTGCTTTCGAAAGCACTGCGTTCTCCATTTTTTTCAATTGAATCAAATGCGATCACGTATACAAATGCACCAGGTTGAGCCGTATGCTTCAAAACATGTCAAAATATCAAAACATAAACAATCGAGGGGTCTTCCAATGGAAACTTATCGAAAACATATCGATTTTTGAAGTGGGCACTTTATTTTGTCACTGTTTTTTTTCAACACAAATTGATTTTTGTTTTCTTTAAGTAAAACTCCTTTTTTTTCAGTATTCCATAAGTGAAACTTAAAAAGAATATAAAAAATAAGATAATAAAAAAAAATACAGTGTGTTTACTTTAATTTGAACCAAGTAAATGAGAGAAATTGAAAAGACGAAGAGGTGGGCACTTTATTTTGCCTATCAGTGTACATGTGAGGTGATTCAACGGGAACATAATCCTTTGCCTGTTAACGATGCTTTTCTTAACGAACTTCGAGGAGCTACGTATTTCTCAAGTTTATACATGATTTTAGCTTACTATCATCTGGAGCTGCATCCAGATTCTCGAAATATGGCAACGTTCTTGACCAGCAGAGGATGCGTTTTAAACGACTAATGTTTGAATAAACTGCGTACTTGAAATTTTTCAACAATCGATGACAGAGCTGATGGTTGATATATTCGTTGCCGGAAGAACTCAAGAGAAGCATGATCTTTTGTCAAGTCAACATCTTGAAAAACAACAAAACTAAGCTGAATCTAGAAAAGTGTGTTTTTGGCGTGAGAGAGCTTAACATATTGGGTTTAAAACCGAATGATCTGAGAATATGCCGAAAAAATATGCGAGAAAAAGGTAGCAGCAATCAGAAATTTTCGAATGCCGGAAACTAAAGAGGAAGCGAAGCTTCCTAGGACTTGTTAATTTTATCGGACACTTTAATGCAGAGATGTCAACACGATGATGATGTAATACTACCATCTATTGTAGCAAGGTAACTTTCCATAGCAGTGAAATTATCTGAAAAACGATTTGATCAGGATTGTATTGTTGTTTGTGATCATCAAGCTCCTGTATGAAGGGCCAAAAAGGGGCGGACCCGTAAGCAGTGGTTTTTACGCGAAGCCTGCGAATTTATGGAAGAGAATCTCCTTCCAAAGGCAAGTTCACACAGACAGCACTAGAATTGAGCACTTGGGTGCCCTGGTGGTCCCTCCCTTTCCCCATTATATGTTATTTAATGTAATGTTATATGTTCGGGAGTTACATCGCCCTACTCTTGCTACGCCACTGCTGAATGAGAGGACTTCTCTCTTACGACCATTCCGCCGAATCGAGACGGTATTCTCTTTTCTTCGACCGATAGCGACAGCGATCACAGGCGATCGTTATCGGTGACGTCACAGCAGGGATCATCTGGTTGTTAGGTAGTAGATGATCTGGTGTACAATAGTCGTGTCGGCTCTGACTCTCGAGAAGGATGGATGGGAGCAGAGTCACAATGGAATAATGTTCTGTGTTAATTGTTTGTTATGTAGTAGTTTGTAGTAAATGTAAATAAATTGTAAATAAAATGTGTTGGACAAATATATGTGCTGCGTGATGTTCCGTACGAATGTGACTCGAATGTGTGATGTGATGTATGATGGAATGGAACGCCAAAAGAAACCCCGAATAAATTAAATACAGTCCACTTATGGAGACACCCAGTACTTTCTACCCCACAACTGGCAGTACAATAAATTACCCCCCAATCGGTGTTGGTCAGGGTCCGGTTACCCAACATTATGGTCCTTCGAGCCGGATAAATCGGCTAATCGGAAACTGCCAGCCTCGGTCAATGCGTGGCTTGGATGCCAAAATGGTTGGTTGGTGGGCACAATCAATCAGCAGCCATCACTGCGGCATAATTTATTATCTCCACATCGCCATTGCTTCTGAATGGACATGGCACTGGAATATGATGGCTGCTAAGAGCTACATAATAGGATACTAACAAAAACAAATATGGACACTTGGATCCTCGGACATGAAAAACACATCGTACTCAACTTATGCTGCGTCGGACATCACAACATAAAAACCACGGCACATTGCCTGGTTTACCAGGTAATTATAAGCACAGTATATGTCCAGCCGGATGGACACCACACATTTAACGTACTGACACACTTTCCATTATCGGTCAACAACAACAACAACGCATTTGGAGCGATCTTCACAACAACAACAAAATACAGTCGCCGATCACAGCTGATGGATCAGCTGTTGAGCCGATCTGGACGTCAACAAATCGAAACCGTATCGAGGGATACAATTTGACACACCCACTACGAACGATTCCAGAGGCGACTATACCCAACAAACATCGGTGTTGAATTAGAGCTTGTTCAAACAAATTTGGAGAAGCTATTCAGCTATTCTAGAAGAAACAGCTGAATAGCTTCTCCAAATTTGCTTGAACAAGCTCTAATTCAACACCGATGTTTGTTGGGTAGAATCACGAGTGAAACACAGACGTTTGTGGAACGACTGTTTGGAGCGGAATATGGTTGTGTCTATCCCATTTTCGGTTTGGATCATGCATACAGATGATTGCAACGGGAGAGACTCGAATACACATGCATGGTGGCCTACGGATGAGTGCGGATCAGTTCGTGACGAACGCTTTCGGAGCAATTATGGGCCAACGTAAGGATCTTTGCAAAAGATGCGGAAGGATCTTTGCAAAAGATGCGGAAAGATCGGTCACTTTGGTCGAAAGTGTCGATACAAGCACAAACAAGCGTCATGATTCTCGGAATACTTGGAAGCTTTCAAAAGACGAAACTAATGTCATTGATCCGATGGAAGAGTGGAGCGAGGAGTTGCTACGGCGCCCTATCCTGGAGGATATCCAACAGGTAAATTAGTTTTTAATGAAGATTTGTTGGATTTGGCTGAATGATAAGATGTGAACATAGTAATGAAACAAACTTAAAGACTGTATTCGATGAAATTTGGACACACGCAATTGTTCGTAACTTTTTAGCGTGTGGGTAAAAATTATTGAAATTTTAACTGAATGTATTTCATTGTGTTGTGTCAATTGTGTAATGAGTTTTGTGAAAATCGGTCGAGTGATTGCAGTGATGGCTTCGAATGAAGAAATAGTGCGCCAAAAAATTTTGGGCACTCACTTCGAAAACCCAAACGCTTCTCATCGATGGATCGGAAAACAGTTCGGAATCGCACATTCAACCGTATCTCATGTGATCAAAACGTTCAAGGACCGTAAGACAACCAAGCGGAAAAATAGTAGTGGCAAAAAACGTAGCACATCAAATCCGGAGAAGGCCAAGATGGTATTGAACCAATTTAAGCGTTATCCCAACATTTCGATCAGGGATGTTGCGAAAAAGGCGAAAGTTTCAGTTTTTTTGTGTGCAGAAAACAATGAAACGTTCTGGATTACATGTGTACAAGGTCCAGAAGGCACCAAACCGGAGCGATAAACAGAACTCGGTGGCCAAAACTCGTGCAAGAAAACTGTACAGGGAGAGGCTCTTAAAACTGTTCTGCATTGTGATGGACGATGAGACCTACATTAAAGCCGACACCAAACAAATGCCAGGACAGGAACACTACGTCGCCACCTCTAAGTTGGCCGTTCCGGAGAGTGTACGGAAGAAGAAACTGTCGAAATTCACCAAAAAATTCCTTGTCTGGCAAGCGATCTGCAGATGTGGCAAAATGAGTCAGCCCTTCATCACCTCTGGGACCGTCAACGGACAAATCTACAAGGACGAATGCCTCCAAAAACGACTTCTGCCCTCCTTGAGATCTCACGATGGCCCGACACTGTTTTGGCCGGATTTGGCATCTTGCCAATATGCCCGGCCCGTCTTAGACTGGTACAAAAAAAAGTAATGTAGTTTTTGTACCAAAAGACGTCAACCCTCCAAACTATCCGGAACTTCGCCCAATTGAAAAATATTGGGCAATCATGAAGGCAAAGCTCGTTAAAACTCCAAAACTGATAGAAAATGAACTTGAACTAAAGAAAGTGTGGTTAAAAGTAAGTAAGTAAGTCGGTCCTATCATTGCCCAAAATTTGATGAAAGGGGTCAAGGCAAAGGTGCGGGCATTTGGGTTGGGAGAAGAGGTTCAATAAACCAATGATGTCAAAACTTAATCATTTAGTAGTACTTTATTTCCAGAAGGTTTGAAAAGAATCGGGCTCAAGGAAATTTTTTGGTGACCTATTTTGTGTGTCCAAATTTCATCGAATACAGTCTCTAATAAAGACACATTAACAGACATCCTTGTTTTATTAGGTTGTATTACACTCGCGCAGCAATGGACCATAATGTGCAAAATAAACAAACTTACCCGTTGATTTTCTGATTGATTCTGGCGCCGCAATCAATGCAGTTACTGAGCAGGTTAGGGAGAAGTTATTGAAGAACAAAGTCGGCGTTTTTAAACGGAATGCCAAATGCGATCGTAAATTCACATCGTACGCCAACGAGAATCCCTTTCGAGTTCTGGCCTTATTTGAAACATGAATTTCCATCAATTCTTCAAAGCCTACGACTTGCGCAGATTTTTTTTTGTAATTTTGGGGAGCCAATAATTCGCTCTTGAGCAAATAAACTGCCGAAGAGTTGAATGTGTTGAATGTTGGCTTAGATGTTCAACATAAAGAACCAAGAACCAAGTTCAGAACCCTTTCCCAAAGACCCAAGTGTGCAGGTGAAACTTTCAGTCGATCGGTCAGTTCCACCCCGAAAGATCGCATATCTTAGGATCCCGGATCCTATGAAGAACAAAGTTGACGTGCAAATTTGGATTTCACCGATAGTGGTCGTTCCCAAAGGAAAAGATGATATCCGCCTTTGTGAGAACATGAAATATACATGATAGGCAAAATAAAGTGCCCACTTCATCGTCTTTTCAATTTCTCTCATTTACTTGGTTCAAATTAAAGTAAACACACTGTATTTTTTTTATTATCTTATTTTTTATATTCTTTTTAAGTTTCACTTATGGAATACTGAAAAAAAAGGAGTTTTACTTAAAGAAAAAAAAAAACAATTTGTGTTGAAAAAAAAAAACAGTGACAAAATAAAGTGCCCACTTCATTTAGGCTACAGAAAACATAAATTAAAGTAAAATAAAAGCATTTCAATAATTGATCTGTCCTCCTTTGGCCTTCAGGACCTCCTGCAGGCGCTTCGACATGCTCTCGACCAGGTTCTTTAGGTGCTGTGGATCTAGCTCTTCCCAGGCGCGCTCCAGGGCTTCAAAATAGTTATTTTTATTGGTAACACCAGTTTTGTCAACCCTGGCATCGAGAATCGCCCACAAATTCTCGATGGGATTGAGGTCCGGGCTTTGTAGAGGCCATTCCAGCGGTTTGATCCGTCAAGACCGGAGGAAAGACTTGGTCTTCTTGGCAGTATGCTTCGGGTCGTTGTCCTGCTGGAATACGAACTTCTCTTCAAGGCCCGTCTGGATTAGCGAAACCTCCAGATTTTCTCGCAGGATGTTGATGTAAGAATCTGCCGTCATTATCCCGTCGATTTTCACAATGCTTCCCACTCCACCCCACGAAAAACATCCCCAGACCATCAAATTTCCTCCTCTATGCTTCATCGTGCCTTGGATGTGGCGCTCCTGAAGCTCCTCTCCCGATCTGCACCAAACACGAACCCGCCGCTTTCGGTTAAACAGCTCGAATTTTGATTCGTCCGTCCAGAGAACCGTTTTCCAGAACTCTAGGGGCTTATCAGCATGCTCCTTAGCAAACTCAAGCCGTTTGGCTTTGTTTGCCTTGCTGATAAATGGGCGCTTCCGGGCAAGTTTGCTATTCAACCCCTGTGCTACGAGACGGCGACGAACAGTTCGACCGGAAACTGATAACTGAAGGGTTTCCTGGATCTCGCGGACAGTTACCTTCGGGTTCTTCTTGACTTCGCGCATGATCTTGGTGTCCGTTCTCGCATCCGTTTTCCGCTTCCTGCCTCTGCCAGGGCGATCCACCACTGATCCAAACGTTTTAAGCTTCAGAAGAATTTTGCCAACCGCTGCCTTACTGATACTGTACTTCTTAGCGACAACCCGGTGCGATTCGCCGTTTTGCACATCACGAACGACCAATTTTCGGATACACAAGGGAATTGCTTTCGAAAGCACTGCGTTCTCCATTTTTTTCAATTGAATCAAATGCGATCACGTATACAAATGCACCAGGTTGAGCCGTATGCTTCAAAACATGTCAAAATATCAAAACATAAACAATCGAGGGGTCTTCCAATGGAAACTTATCGAAAACATATCGATTTTTGAAGTGGGCACTTTATTTTGTCACTGTTTTTTTTCAACACAAATTGATTTTTGTTTTCTTTAAGTAAAACTCCTTTTTTTTCAGTATTCCATAAGTGAAACTTAAAAAGAATATAAAAAATAAGATAATAAAAAAAAATACAGTGTGTTTACTTTAATTTGAACCAAGTAAATGAGAGAAATTGAAAAGACGAAGAGGTGGGCACTTTATTTTGCCTATCAGTGTACATGTGAGGTGATTCAACGGGAACATAATCCTTTGCCTGTTATCGATGCTTTTCTTAACGAACTTCGAGGAGCTACGTATTTCTCAAGTTTATACATGATTTTAGCTTACTATCATCTGGAGCTGCATCCAGATTCTCGAAATATGGCAACGTTCTTGACCAGCAGAGGATGCGTTTTAAACGACTAATGTTTGAATAAACTGGGTACTTGAAATTTTTCAACAATCGATGACAGAGCTGATGGTTGATATATTCGTTGCCGGAAGAACTCAAGAGAAGCATGATCTTTTGTCAAGTCAACATCTTGAAAAACAACAAAACTAAGCTGAATCTAGAAAAGTGTGTTTTTGGCGTGAGAGAGCTGAACATATTGGGTTTAAAACCGAATGATCTGGGAATATGCCGAAAAAATATGCGAGAAAAAGGTAGCAGCAATCAGAAATTTTCGAATGCCGGAAACTAAAGAGGAAGCGAAGCTTCCTAGGACTTGTTAATTTTATCGGACACTTTAATGCAGAGATGTCAACACGATGATGATGTAATACTACCATCTATTGTAGCAAGGTAACTTTCCATAGCAGTGGAATTATCTGAAAAACGATTTGATCAGGATTGTATTGTTGTTTGTGATCATCAAGCTCCTGTATGAAGGGCCAAAAAGGGGCGGACCCGTAAGCAGTGGTTTTTACGCGAAGCCTGCGAATTTATGGAAGAGAATCTCCTTCCAAAGGCAAGTTCACACAGACAGCACTAGAATTGAGCACTTGGGTGCCCTGGTGGTCCCTCCCTTTCCCCATTATATGTTATTTAATGTAATGTTATATGTTCGGGAGTTACATCGCCCTACTCTTGCTACGCCACTGCTGAATGAGAGGACTTCTCTCTTACGACCATTCCGCCGAATCGAGACGGTATTCTCTTTACCTCTTCGACCGATAGCGACAGCGATCACAGGCGATCGTTATCGGTGACGTCACAGCAGGGATCATCTGGTTGTTAGGTAGTAGATGATCTGGTGTACAATAGTCGTGTCGGTTCTGACTCTCGAGAAGGATGGATGGGAGCAGAGTCACAATGGAATAATGTTCTGTGTTAATTGTTTGTTATGTAGTAGTTTGTAGTAAATGTAAATAAACTGTAAATAAAATGTGTTGGACAAATATATGTGCTGCGTGATGTTCCGTACGAATGTGACTCGAATGTGTGATGTGATGTATGATGGAATGGAACGCCAAAAGAAACCCCGAATAAATTAAATACAGTCCACTTATGGAGACACCCAGTACTTTCTACCCCACAACTGGCAGTACAATAAATTACCCCCCAATCGGTGTTGGTCAGGGTCCGGTTACCCAACATTATGGTCCTTCGAGCCGGATAAATCGGCTAACCGGACAAAGGAAACTGCCAGCCTCGGTCAATGCGTGGCTTGGATGCCAAAATGGTTGGTTGGTGGGCACAATCAATCAGCAGCCATCACTGCGGCATAATTTATTATCTCCACATCGCCATTGCTTCTGAATGGACATGGCACTGGAATATGATGGCTGCTAAGAGCTACATAATAGGATACTAACAAAAACAAATATAGACACTTGGACATGAAAAACACATCGTACTCAACTTATGCTGCGTCGGACATCACAACATAAAAACCACGGCACATTGCCTGGTTTACCAGGTAATTATAAGCACAGTATATGTCCAGCTGGATGGACACCACACATTTATCGTACTGACACACTTTCCATTATCGGTCAACAACAACAACAACGCATTTGGAGCGATCTTCACAACAACAACAAAATACAGTCGCCGATCACAGCTGATGGATCAGCTGTTGAGCCGATCTGGACGTCAACAAACCGGAACCGTATCGAGGGATACAATTTGACACACCCACTACGAACGATTCCAGAGGCGACTATAGAATCACGAGTGAAACACAGACGTTTGTGGAACGACTGTTTGGAGCGGAATATGGTTGTGTCTATCCCATTTTCGGTTTGGATCATGCATACAGATGATTGCAACGGGAGAGACTCGAATACACATGCATGGTGGCCTACGGATGAGTGCGGATCAGTTCGTGACGAACCCTTTCGGAGCAATTATGGGCCAACGATGACGACATACTTAAGGCATACATCGATTGGCGTGGATCGGAATGGGATCGAGTAGCTGCATCTACTTGGCCAGGTCAATCATATGGTTCGTCGATCAGCTGATTGTTTTGGAGCATGGAGCAAATGTTTCACGCTAACTGTCAATGTAATAATGGATACGGATTCAACCAGCCAATACCACCATCAAAGGAAAATCAATTTAGATTACCATTCTAAGGGATATCAGACACGAGGGTGTCTGCCATACACACCAAAGGTTGGGTACATGGGGATCATTGAGATCATCAAAGCAGATGCAAAAATCAACCCAATCTGAATTCAGCACACAGGGTTCTTGAAATGGACATACGCAGACGTTTGATCACACAGGGTGATCGAACCATACCATCGGGTAGGACACAAGGGTGTCCTGTATCGGTTCCTTGGTTTGTGTACACAGGGTGCGCAAACCAATCCTAGGACAGAACACAAGGGTGTTCTATATCCATCTGTTTGAGCAGAAAGGGTGTTCAAACCCACCCATGGCAAGGACACAAGGGTGTCCTAGGAATGCCATTCCAAGGAGAGGATTCAAGGGTGTCCTCTAGGTACCATATCTAGGTCTTGAGTACAAAGGGTGCTCGAGACTAAGGCCAAGGCTTGGACACAAGGGTGTCTTTTAGCCTTTCCACGGTCTGTGCACAAGGGTGTACAGACCTATCCAAAGTATGGGTACATGGGTACCCACGGAATTCAACCAAGGCTTGGGCACATCGGGTGCTCAAGGATAAACCACACCGGTAATCAAACGCCGATTGGACATAAGGATGTCCACAGCTAGATTACCAAATGTAGGCACTAGGGGTGTCTTCATTATGGATTAGGATACCAAGGAACCAAGGAATAAGATTGAGAAGATATCGGAAGCAACCCACTTTTATAATTTGGCACTTATTGTCAAGATGGAGCAAATAAATAATAGATGACGTCACTTTTTGGCTGGTGGCACCAGCATATGTATTCACAGGTTAGTAATAACAGTATATGTACCAGCCGAAGTGACATGCAGATATTATATGTAATCTTTCCCCACATGTACTCAAATTTTGGAATGAGGATATTCGCCGAAGCCATCACGTGTCTGAACCCATCGGATCCCAGGACCCTTCAGCGATCGATAGTATCATCGCAAACGGCATCGGCAACATCAATGGATACAACCAACGGTATGGCAAGGTGCCCATTAAGGATTTAAACCTAGCGAATTCGTAGGACTTCCCAATCCTGGCATTTCTAAACCAAAAAACGGACGAGCTACGAAAGGATCATCACAGGATAACCCAAAATTCGGTAGTTAACCAGAACACATGGAACAGGAGCGCAAGTTTGAAGGATGCGTGTTTACATTCGTGTGAATGAAGATTGGAGAACGGAGAGCAAAGAGACGGATATTTTCAACATCAGCGGCAGCCGCAGGTCTTTAAGGGTGGGTGAGCAACCAATTCGCCCCCAATACGAACTATTGTACGTTGAAACAAAGGGTTGGAAGAAGGCTGAACGTCTATGAATACTGCTACGGAAGGATTTATTCAGAAATGTAGGACATTTCAGGGTGGGTGAGTATGTTCGGGAGTAACATCGCCCTACTCTTGCTACGCCACTGCTGAATGAGAGGACTTCTCTCTTACGACCATTCCGCCGAATCGAGACGGTATTCTCTTTACCTCTTCGACCGATAGCGACAGCGATCACAGGCGATCGTTATCGGTGACGTCACAGCAGGGATCATCTGGTTGTTAGGTAGTAGATGATCTGGTGTACAATAGTCGTGTCGGCTCTGACTCTCGAGAAGGATGGATGGGAGCAGAGTCACAATGGAATAATGTTCTGTGTTAATTGTTTGTTATGTAGTAGTTTGTAGTAAATGTAAATAAATTGTAAATAAAATGTGTTGGACAAATATATGTGCTGCGTGATGTTCCGTACGAATGTGACTTGAATGTGTGATGTGATGTATGATGGAATGGAACGCCAAAAGAAACCCCGAATAAATTAAATACAGTCCACTTATGGAGAAACCCAGTACTTTCTACCCCACAACTGGCAGTACAATAAATTACCCCCCAATCGGTGTTGGTCAGGGTCCGGTAACCCAACATTATTGATCTATAATCGCTTCGAATGATTACATCACGATCTGGTCCGCATCCATCCGTAGGCAACCTTGTATGTGTTGATATTCGACTCTCTTCCATTGCAGTCATATGTATGCTAGTCCTAAACCAAAAATGGGACTCTACGAAATCTTCCTCCAAACACTCCTTCCAACAAACGGATGGGTTTCGCTCGTGACTCTCCAGTCGCCACTCGAACCATTCGTAGTTGGTGTGTCAACTGTATCCCTTGGTACGCATCGGTTTCGGTTTGTTGACATCCAGATCGGTTGAACAGCTGATTTTATATTTAGTATATTTTGTTGTGGTCATTTGATTGCTTACCTGTTGTTAGAAAATTTGGCTGAAAGTGAAATTGGTAAGGATTATAAACCGTTCTTTACTTATTGCTTCAATTTGATGTAATGTCCGGGTTGTCTTCAGGTATGGTATTGCTCGTGGTCATGGGATAGGGAAGAGAATAGGAGAAAGGAGAGAAAGCATTAGTAATTGGTAACATCCTATGCTCATGTGAGATTTTCATGATGATATTCTCACTACGGCCGTTCAGAATGGTTCGACAGATGCGTATGAGAGATCATTTCCGATTAATTTCCATTTGTTTATTCAACTCCATCACGTTTAGATATAGAAGACAAGACACATTTTACTACGTGCTGCATTTTGAAATATCAGGGCAATGATCCCCATCTTCAAGTGATCATTACAAGCTGTCCATTTGGTTCAGGCTGTCGCAACCAACTCGGCAGAACGCGCCCATACCCCTTTCTAAACCGAAGGGCAGGGACCAGAGTTGTCAACACGTACTGAGCCATTACCAGCGAGTAGCGTTTGATGACCTTCGACAGGAGCTAACAAATAAAGTACGGACGCTAGGATTCTATGATCCTAAAGAGCTGTACGTGGACGCCTCTCCAGTAGGGTTAGGCGCAGTGTTGATTCAACGGGATAATACAAACAGACCTAGAATCATCATTTTTGCTTCTAAGGGCCTAACGAATGCCGAGAAGATGTAGCCACAGACACAACGAGAAGCGTTTGCCGTAGTGTGAGCGGTGGAGTGGTGTTACTTATATTTGTTTGGGCCTCAGTGTACGGTTTTAACGGACCATAAAACGCTGGAATACATTTTCGAAGGGAAATATCGAGACGGGAAACGAGCCTGTTCACGAGATTAAGGTTGGGCTTCCCAACAAACAAACGAAAGCAGTAAATAAGCATATATGCTTTATGAAAGCCGAATAACGGCTTTCGTAGCTGAATAAAAAATCTGACTGAAATAAAAGCTGAATAACCATGTTCTCAATTGAAATATTAACATTAATTCAAGTGTTTCATTTTGTTTGAATAACATGCTTAATAAAAGCTTTTTTAGTATTTATATGTAACTCAATTAACACAGTTCAACAAAGAGATCAATAACAGTTTATAAATCCGTTTAAACATTGTTTATATAGCCTAGCTAATAAAACCTGATATTGAATTGAATAATAGCTGTAATGTACATCACTATTCAACTGATCCAATTATAAGCTGAAGAAAAATAATACAAAAGCTTTACACAGGTGTCTTAATTGACTTCTATTCAACCACTGAACAATTAGTTGAGATACAGTTTATGCCTCTAATGCAACGCCTTTTTACTAGCTTTGCCAATTAAACCTTATTTTTAGTTGAATAATAGCTGTGGTTTAAACCAATAGTCAGCAAAATAAACTACAATTAAAATAAAGGTCGTATAAATGCCGTAGTAAAGCCTCCGAAGTGTTCGTAATTTTGGTTGATCAATATTTCTTCTTCAACTTCAAGTTATGCTGGATAAATGATGTAGATATTTATTGAATTCAGTTAATTCCTATGTTTTCGTTTATGAGTTGTTCATTTTTGGTGCCGGTGAAAAAGTATTGACCTGTACCTGTACCTGAGGTGCACTTTGGAACTAGGGGTTCTACAACAATGAACCAATTTTCAATCGCTAGTTGCACATTGATTGTTGGTAAAACCGAACATTCAATATCAAAGCTAGTGTACAGCTTGCTAATTCAGACGTAACAACATTTAGAAGGTTTCTTTGAGCTCTGATTTTGCTTATTTACAGACAAAGCTATAAATAGAAATAAATGTAGCTCAATTAAAGCATCACTTCTGCTACTATTCAATATATAATATTGATCTTATATAGACGATTCGTTTATACTTCATTCAATTCTAGGATAGCGCAGTTGGTATGTCACGTTGTTGAGGATACGAAGGTTGGTGGTTCAAATCTCGATATTAAATGTTAATAAATAAATGTTACATAATGTTTCTGTTAGTGTACATGTATAATAATATCAAATTAAATATGCATAGATAGAATGTCTGTATCGTAGAAAAATTTGTAGAAAATCGTACAAAAAATCAAAGAAAGTTATGGGAATTTAAAAAAGTTGAACATAAGTTTTATAAAAGACATTACAGCTTTTTGAATATGCTTAATGGTGTTGATGAAAAATTTCATCATTACTATTAATTAACAAGGAGAGAATATATAATTCTTAAAAAAAACTCGCTTAGCTCAACAAAGGTCACTTTGACTCTCGGAATTATCCTCAAGTTCTGTGCAGCACTTAAACAGCAGTGATTCAATTATCAGCCGAACTTCATTGCTGCAAACTTGCTTCTTAAGCATGTGCTATTGGCAGTGTCCAAGCGCAACTTGACGACAGCTTAATAACTTCTCCAAATTTGTGTGAATAATGCCTGAACAAAAGTTTTGATTTAAAATAATTCAGAGATTATTCAAATGCTGCTGAATTAAATCGCCATAATGATGTTTATTTAATGAGTGATTGTTTGTTGGGTTTACGCATTCGACCTTATAATTTTCAAATAAAACACATCAGTGGGGCGAGAAACATGAAAGGTCTCTTCCAATGTCAAGTTTTTAGCAAGTTTTTAGGCTTCATTCAATCTTACTATTAAAACTGAGACATCGGACACTTCATATTGCTCACCGAAGACATCCTGGGATCGTTGCTATGCGCAGGAACCTTCGACAATATGTGTGGTGGTCAAGCATGGACCGTGATATCTGCAGCGCCTTTATAGAGTGTGTCGGGTGTACAGCTGTTGGTAGTCAGTGTCCGCCAGAACCGATGACGCGTAAGAAAATGCCCAACTGAGCTTGGCAGGAAATAGCCATTGACTTTCTGTCAGCTAAAGATTTTGGTAGTCTCCTTGTTGTGGTAGACTACTGCAGTCGATTTCTTCATGTAGTACAGATGAAGAATACAACGGCGTCCAGAACAGCTGATAAACTTGAAAGAATGTTCAGAGATCAAATCTATCCTGAGCAAATTCGTTCGGACAAGGGGTCACCGTTGAATTTATAAAGTTTTGCGTTAGTAGGTACATCGAATTGGTTAAAACCATACCATATTGGCCACAGATGAATGGTTTGGTGGAGCAGCAGAACCAAGGAATCCTCAAAGCTTTACGTATTGCCAAGGCTACTAAATCAGATTGGAGGAGGAGTCCCGAGGAATACGTATATATGTATAATACCACCCCTCATTCCGTTACTGGAAAAGCCCCTCTGGAGTTGCCAACGGGCCTTTACGGGGCAAAGGATCTCTTGCCGTCATTACGTACAGATTCTACAGAAATAATGATGAGTGTAGGCGTGTAGGCATGCCAGGAATGCCAGAAATAACCATAACCATAAGCATGCCAGAAATAACCATCGGAGATACAGTGATGATGAAAAGTTACGATAGTGGTAAACTCGAGCCAACATTCAAAAAGGAGAAGTCTACAGTTCCTGAACGATGCGGAAATGATACACTTATTATCAACAAAGACGAAGTTAAATACCGTCGACCAGTGGCGCTCTTGAAAAAGTGGCCGCCTTCACCATCAACAATTTTTTCCAGTTTATCAACAGATTGCCGTCAACTCTCGGAACAAGAACCCAGATATATGAGCACGAAAGACATGCGACCTAAAAACACGGAGGATGCTGTTGACATCGTGCAAAGCTGTCAATTACTGAGGTAGATGATTTTAAGGAACATCGAGGCCAACTCAAAGACGACCTACTCGATCAGAATGAATGCCGCAACGGTACATAAAATGTGTTTTCCTGTTAATTTGATATGCTAGACTTCGTTGAGAGAAGAAGGATGTAGAGGCGTGCGTAGTCAGGAATTACAAGATAAGAGAGAGAGAGAGAGAGAGAGAGAGAGAGAGAGAGAGAGAGAGATATGATGAGCTTATGAGTGAATATGTAGCGACGAAGAGGGTAATAACGTCAATCTAGAATGAACTGTAGCTTTGATCTGGACAGAACAGACACAGTAAACAAGAAAATGTGGCCATAGACCGCCCCACAGGCGTTACAAATATGGGGAAATCAGTGCTGGATCACAACTTTCCAATTCAAGGTTAATTTACTGGGACCAGGCTTTCTAAGGGAAAACTCCAAACCGGTGAGAACTGCGGACTCCTTGGTAAGCACGAAAAATAAGTGGAACAATTTACAATTTACATCGAGTTTAAACAATAATCCTACATTTATGTTGTGACGTCACATGTTATAGGGTACTTGCGCAAGCTTTTCGGTGGGTTTTCAGTGTTGGCTGGTGGTTGAAGAGCTGATGACGACAGTGCATACTTGGCTGCTGTCCAAAAGGTGCGATAATGGGCGATGCTGACAAACAGTTGCGTATTGTCTAGCCAATGACAATGGCGATTGGCCGTGGGTTAATGATGGGAAGCGGCAATGGCAAATCGATGCGATTGAGCGACGACAAAATGGCAATTTTCGGGGGTCGAATGCCACTCTTCGACTCACCCTGGTAGCTCGCCGAAATAGCACATTATCTGCCTGGGCTGTGCCCATTTCACCATCGATGTCTTCGAGCCGGTGCAGTGCGTCTGTCTAGAAAAGACCATAAACAGAAAAAGGCCCACTTGCTGGACCTAAACACTAATGATTAGTCCCCTCATTATGACGCCACCTCACTAGCACAACACTTAACACCATTGGAAATGGGTGGTTTCTATCATGTATGTCGACTCTTTGGTCGATCACTTTACTAACCCTATCTTTAAGTTTCTGAAACTAAATACAATATTTACACATTAATTTAAAACTTTAAACAATTTAATAATCACTAATCGTTTGGCCACTAACACTAACACTAACAATTTATTTTACATATTAAGTCTTCTAGCTTTTGGCAGACTACGTCCTTGGGAGACGCGCACTTCTGCATCGTTCTGGAGTTACCGTTCGAGAAAGCCTCTTTTGACACGACCAACCAGATTTATCACCTTAACGTTGATAAATTGGAGCCGAGCAAACTTTTTAAACATGCCGAAAGTTAGTTTTGCTCACCCCTTTCCCTCATGCGATGCCTGTCTGTGAGTTTCTGAAGCAGGACGTAGAAGTGTTTTGCCCGTTCAATGTTCAAGTGTCACATCTCTTCTATTGAGTGGTACAAAAGGAACATTGTCGTATTTGTACCAAAGGAGATGAATCCACCAAACTGCCCAGAGATTCGCCCTATCAAAACTTTCTGGGCATTGATGGAGGTGAAGCTGAGAAAACACATGAAACCAGCGGATAGTGTTGAAAAATTTAAGAAAGATTGGCCAAAAGTGGTGAAAATGGTAGGAGAAAGCGCTGTGCAGAAGCTTATAAGTAGTGTTAAGGGAAAGGTTAGAGAGCTCGCCAACCCTACGAAAAATCAAGCAAATTGAAGAAGATGGAAAGAAAACATTGTTATTCACTATGTTTGAGAATAAAATAATCAAAAATCACAGTATGGTCTTTTTTATTTGAGAAAGAAAGTGTATTTAAGTTCTTCGGAACAATCTATACAGCCATTAAACAAAGGCAAATTAATGATGTGTTGGCTGATGATATAATCCAAAATTCTATCTCACCTTGTACAGCAATGGCTTGTTCGAAAGAAGTCCGATGAAAGCGGCAAAAATGTCGACGATAAATTCGCCATTACAAATACCGATAAAATTTTCGACAAATTGGGAAGAAGCATTTGCTTCACTACAATTGGTTTTAACCAGATTGAACTTGAAAAAGCCTATAGACCGAAATCTGCGTTTAGGACAGATAAGGGATATTTCTAATTCATCCGAATGCCCTTTGGGTTGAAGAACGCATCGGCGACCTTTCAACTAGTAATGAACTTCCTGGAGATCTAATTGGAAGGTGTTGTTTGGTCTACTTTATCATTTTTGACAGTTCTTTTCAATAACATTTGGATAACCTCAACAAAGTGCAGGAAAGACTTATGAAATGAAATCTGAATGTTCAACTTGAAAAAATGTATATTTTCAAAAACAGAATGTGTATTTTTAGGGAATGTAATAATCCAAGTAGTTTTGAAGGCTTAGCTCAAATAATATCGAAAAAATCCTAAATCCGAAAGAATCCTTTTTATCCGAGGCCCATAGGGCCGAGTGTCATATACCATTCGACTCAGCTTGATGAACTGAGCACATGTCTGTGTGTATGTATATGTATGTGGTGTGTGTGTTTTTTTTTTGTTTTTACTTGGTGGTAAAGCTTTTACGCCGACCTAGCACACGTTCGGTAGCTCGACTCCAGCTACCGAATTCGTCCATCGTGTGCCAGAGTGAGGGACTCTGATCAGAGAAGATGACTCTGAACCCTACTCCTCTAAACTCCACCAAGAGTCTGACGTTGCCTGTATCCCCCGGATTCCACTGGAAGTGACTACTTCGGGAGGAGGCTGTGCTCATGCACTTCTCTTGTTGCCAGGCCTAGCTAGTCGCGCTAGTTCGCTGATCTCATCACCATAAAACTTTTGCTGCTGCGCACTCTGGTTGTAGATGTACTACTCTTCTTGTTGACCAGTTGGACGCCGAGGTCGGTCCAGCGATTCTGGTTGGAGGGTGACTTCCGGTTCACTGGCGCCCCGAGATAGCCTACTCCGGCAGAGTGTTCCCCGACGAAAGAATATCTCACGAAACCGTTAACGAACGCGATATGCTTGCTACATTGTTGGCCGGTAGTGTCGAGGTCGGTCCAGCGATTCCGGTTGGAGGATTGCTTCCGGTTCCCTGGTGCCCCGACGACTCATGCCGGTGACTCGCTACGGACTACTCAGAATAGTCCCCGACGGTGGATCCATCATACTCCGACGAAGAGTTCCCCGGCGGTGGAAGTTCTTCCGAAAACGATGCAATCCGGGCAGATGTCTAGGTCGGTCCTGCGGTTCTGGTATGTGGCGTGTGTGTGTGTGTGTGTGTGTGTGTGTGTGTGTGTGTGTGTGTGTGTGTGTGTGTGTGTGTGTGTGTGTGTGTGTGTGTGTATTATACAAATAATGTCACATCGGTTTCTCAGCCGTTTCTGGACCGATTTCTGTTCTGTTGACGGCATTCGGACATTTCGTTACAGAGATATGAACGAAACAGTACTTTACTGCCTTTTATGATAGTAATCAAACAGTTTAGTCTCCGATTACATACTGAGCTATTTGTGTACCGATTTGAGCAGGTGTTAAATCAAAGCTATAAAGTTTTCAAACCACTGGTCAAAATTTCATTATGATTCGATAATCCTTCATGGAGATAAGACCAAAACAATACCTGTGAGCACATAATTGTGACATGAAAATATAATCGTTGCAGTTCAAAACCGAACAAGACCACTCATCCCAATCGATGCCGCTTGCATTCTATTGTTCTGCATCTGGTGCGTTGTATAGCACATACAACGGACTAGCCACAATATGTGACTCTATAGAATTAGAGCAGGATCGATTGGCTTGAGTGGTCCGGTTTTGAACTGCAACGAGTATATTCGAAAATTACACAAAGTCTCCATTTACTATAACTTCACAATTTTCAACGAACATGTACTTATTGAGCATCTTGAATTCATATTGACGCCATATTGACGCTTAGGATTGTCTAATAATTCATTTTTGATTCATTATTGATTATATGAAATTTGTAATATTTATGTATTTTTCCCTTTTATATAACACATAAACAGGTCGTTAAAGACTATTAATGGCAATATTTTAATCACATCAATGAACAATACGTTCAGGATTGACAAATAGTTCATTTTATAAACTGAATGTTATGATATATCGAATATTCCTGGATCTTCCTGGAATATCTGATGAAAATATGTTTGCAGTACAATATTGGACACACTTGAGTTCGTAGTTCTGATGAAGTGTAAGAAGGGTTCAGTCTCACCATCGGTGGATTAATCCGGGTTTTTTTTTAATTTTCGGTTATTATAGGAAATGCGAGATTTCGCAAAATTAACCAAATCCCTCCCAAAATGTCTAGGACCAGATGCAAAAATCGGTGTCCCCAGGGGTGTTCCGAGTAAATCCGAATTTAAAAGCTAGGTCTATGTACTGAAATTTACTCAAAAGCGTAAGAAAACTAATTTCGAGCTAACCACTGGAAGACGGGCTTGATAGCTTCTTTACAAGCTCTAAGAAAGCGGAAATAACAAAAGATAGTGAAATTTTATTCAACCAAGGGATGCACTTCTGAAAAAGTTACGCTGCCACCTGATTTTTTGTTTAGAACATTTTGAATTTATTCGCCCCTACTAGGCATTATCCCTAACCCTAACAACTTCATAAGAAATCGTTTATGCTACAGCTCGTAACCCTCCTAAGAAAGCATAATTTGAATATGAAGATCAACCAGAAACTATTACAGTATAACCTCCTAAACTAGTAGTAATACATAAAAAAATAGAACCCCCAAATTAAAAGAATATAATTTAATTAAATAAGGTATACATATTCAAATTGATAAAGACAAAACTAGGAGAAAAATAATAAAAAATATAATTAGATAATAAAGGATAAGTTTCTTCCCTAGTAAATAACTTTACAGCATATCGACGCTCCTGAATGAGTTCGGCGAACAAGAAATTTTCTGCAGCTCTGAACCCGTGCTGCAAACTATGAACTTTACGCTCTATTTGACTTCAACTGTTCCGCTGAGACCTTCCGTCGCCGAATTCAGCTTAGTTGGATGGAAAGCCACTAGTTCAATAATGCTGAGATGTACTACATACTTGTATTGATGGCGAAGATACCAGACGACTGATTTCATCACGAAAGATTATTTTTAACTTTAATGACAAGTTTTGTGTGTGTACTAGAATTAATTTTGTTTTATTTGCTTCGTATTCCTTCTATTTTTGTTGATTAATGTACGGCTTAGAGATAGGAGGTTTCTTACGCCACATGGCTTTTCCACATGTTAGAATTCCTCTACGAGACTCTACTTTAATTTTCTTTACTTCTCAATTCACTTTAATTTAACACTTTACACAATAATAAATCTTTATTCAAAAATTAAATATTCACTTTGTCTATTAAAAAAATTATTTACAGAACTATTTACAAATAAGCCAGGGTCAGTCTATGGGAGAATCGAGGTAGACCATTCAACACACTTGCTTCGAGGGTAGACAATAGCATAGAATTAATAGCACAAGCCAAAAGTACAACCCGAGAGCGAAAGGGATTTGAATATAATAAAAAAAAGCACTATTACACAATTATATTCATTTTAAGTTCAAGGGTTCTATTTGTACAAGGAAACAGGGTAAATTTCAGGAGAGATTGGGTTTTAGGATAGGGAAGTGCCATAAACGCTGGGATTCACCTGTGATGTTGCAACTATCTCGATGACGATGATGATGATGATGATGATGATGGATTTTATTTGTGATTACGGCGCCTGTGCAGATGATGTCGACGGCAGAATCGGCAGAATCCTATTCGCACCCGGGCCGGGGTAGATTCACCAGAGTTGGGCACTGCACAGGGTGATTCACTTTTTTTTTTGTTTTCTTTAGAAACACGGCATCTACGGTAGCGTAGCAGGCTAGTCGGTAACACTCGCGACACTTGTATAGGAATCTTTGTTCCTTGGGTGATATAAAATAACGACGGCTATTATAACTTGCGATGTTACTGTGATAAACTTTGTTACCAAAAGAGGCTGAAACCTTCTCCAACATCCCATTATATGGCATCCGATGACTCAGCAAATTGCTTCCGTCATCGTATTTTTCACGGTTTTGTCTCCTCGCAGTTGGTAGGTTGCCTTAAGGCGACGACGTTTTTTTTTGGGAAGGATAAAGGGAAAAGGTTTTGGTGATAGGATATCTAGGGTTATTGGGGAATAGGACATTGAGTTCAAATTCAAATTTATTCAATATGTATATTTTTTGACGCAGACTACGTCTTACGGTAAGGGTAGGGTGTCAATTGAAAATCTAAAAAATAGCGACCGTTACGAAATATCGTTACAAATGAAACGGCACTTTCTTAATAAATGCTCGTAAGATTTTCAAGATGTTTACACCAATCGGTTGGAAATTTCCCCGCGTATGAATTCAACTATCAACCATTGTCCGTTTATATTTTCAAACTATTGAAAATAACGAAAATAAAAGGTGATGTCCTATAATTTTGTTTTGCAGGCTAAATTTACTATATGCACAGTAGTTTCCTATCACAGATTTCAAATGTGAGCAACGGAGGTCTCAAATGCAGCAGTAAACGATATATATTACCAAAATACCAGAGGACTTTCGACCAAATTGGACGATGTTTATCTTGCTGCGCTCGATAGCGAATATGATGTTTATGTATTCACGGAAACCTGGCTCGATGGAAGGATCAACTCAGTTCAACTTTTTGGCGACAATTTCACCGTGTATAGAATGGACCGCAGTTTAGCTAATAGCTCTCATACGCGTGGAGGTGGTGTTCTTGTTGCTGTTTCCAATGTGCTTGTTTCCTGCCAAATCGCCGTAGGACAGTTCAATTCTATTGAAACAGTTTGGGTTAAAGTGTGTCTTTCCAAACGAAACTTTTTCATCGGCGCTTCGTACATTCCTCCCGACCGACGACGTGATTGCACCATTATGCAACTTCACCTGGATGCTACAGAATTTGCATTTGAGTTGACTACTTTGACGGATGTGCTTCTTCTGCTCGGAGATTTCAATCAACCAGGACTCAATTGGTTGCCCTCCGGTCACGGGTATGCGTTTCTCGATCCGGTTGCTTCAACCTCTACTCCTGCTAGTTGCCTACTTATCGATGGAACTGGCTTTCTAGGACTGAGCCAGATTAATTCAGTTTCCAACGTCCAATCGAACTTGCTCGACTTGGTGTTTATCTGCAAGAACTCACTGCGCAAATGTACTGTCGTTGAAGCTCCGGAAGCCATTGTGCCACTTGATAACTACCATCCCGCCCTGGATATATCAATTGCATACGAACCTAATCTCCATTTTGATGAACCTGTAAGCACCGATCGACTCAATTTCCGCAAAACTGATTTTCAACTGCTTCGACACTGCTTATCCCGTATTGACTGGAATGTATTGGGTGATCTTGATATTGAATCGGCTGTTGACCGCTTCAACTGTTTGCTGCGTGAGAGTGTTTTGGCAGCTGTACCGAAGTGCCAAACTCCGAGAAAACCTCCGTGGACTAATGCTCTTCTACGCAACATGAAACGAGTGCGCGCTAGGGTTCTTCGCGCTTTTTCCATTCGACGATGTGCCTTTACCAAATCGGATCTTAATCGCGCCAGCAATGAATATCGGCGCTATAACAAACTCTGCTACAAGTACTATGTACATCGCACACAAGAAAATCTTCGACGCCATCCGAAGAAATTTTGGTCGTTCGTGAACTCCAAGAGGAAGGAAACTGGACTCCCGTCATGTGTGTTTCTCGATAGAGACGCTGCACGAACTACCGAGGAAAAATGTAGCCTTTTTGCAAGACACTTCTCGAGTGTATTTTCAAGCGATTCACCATCTCAAGCTGATATTGAAAGTGCTGTGCGGGAATTACCCAGCGATGTGGTTAACATGAATGTCTTTGCTGTTGACGTTCAGGTGGTTCTTTCGGCGATACGCAAGACCAAATCGTCCTTTAATCCTGGACCTAGCGTGATTCCTTCTGTTGTGTTGAAAAAATGCTCCGACATTTTAGCTACTCCACTTTCTCTGCTATACAACTTATCACTACAGCAATCAAAATTTCCAATGCAGTGGAAATGCTCTACAATGTTCCCAGTTTTCAAGAAAGGAGACAAAAGTGATATAAGAAATTACCGTGGCATTACTTCACTTGGTGTGGAATCGAAAGTGTTTGAGTCGTTGATCAACGACAAATTGTTTGCTGCCTGCAAGAATTACATCAGCCCCTATCAACACGGCTTCTATCCCGGCCGCTCTGTTGAAACGAATCTTGTCAGCTTTACGTCGTTTTGCATGGAGAACGTATGTAAAAAACTCCAAGTCGACGCTGTTTATACCGATCTCAAATCTGCCTTCGATAAAGTTAACCATGACTTACTGCTTGCAAAACTGGAGAAAATTGGCTGTTCCATTGCTTTCTGCAGCTGGCTTCGATCTTACCTTGTGCAACGTCAAGTATCTGTCAGTATTGGAAAAAAAATCATCGGTCTATTTTTCGAACCATTCCGGAGTTCCCCAAGGAAGCACTCTGGGACCATTGCTGTTCTCGCTTTTTATAAACGATGTTTCCCTCATACTGCTAAATGGAGGTTTTCTGTTGTTGTTTGCAGATGACCTTAAAATCTATCTAGTTGTTCGAAGCCTAGTAGACTGCTATGAACTACAGAAACTTCTTGATATCTTCAGTAATTGGTGCGTGCGAAATATGATGGTTCTGAGCATCTCAAAATGCTGTGTAATAAGTTTTGGTCGAACGAATAATGCTATCCAGTTTGATTATACTATTGCTGGATCTCCACTTCAACGGGTTGATCATGTTAAAGACCTCGGAGTTGTATTGGACGAAAAGCTAACCTTTAATCGCCACTTCTCAGGTACCATTGATAAAGCCAATCGCCAGCTTGGGTTCATGTTCAAAATCTCCAATGAGTTTCGTGATCCGCTGTGTTTCAAAGCTCTTTACTGCTCGCTGATACGCTCTATTCTTGAGTTTGCATCTGCTGTAAGGAACCCCTACCAGGCTGTATGGAGTGCGCGGTTTGAAGCTGTCCAACGCAGATTCGTAAGATATGCTTTGCGCCACCTTCCATGGAGTGACCCGTTAAACTTGCCTGCTTACGCCAATCGCTATCGCCTGCTAGGGCTGGATACTCTGGCTAATCGAAGGAATGTCACGCAATCTGTATTCGTTGCCAAGCTTCTCTTATCTGAATACGATGTTCCGGAGTTGCTGTCGAGAATCAGACTATATGCTCCTGCCCGAACCCTTCGACCGAGAGCGTTGCTTCACGAGGAAGTACAATCAACTAATCATGCTGCAAATAGTTCCATTGTCGCCATGATTCGTCGGTTCAACGTAGTATCCGACGAATTTGATTTCAACATGTCCGCCTCAAGATTTCGTCACCGCTTGCTGAACCGTTTTTAACGTTGACTTTTATTAGATTTAAGTATTTCATGTAGACCACACACTTAGATTTTTTTACAGAAATCTGTAAAAGTTTACCGAATTCTCAACAGCTGAACGTTCGGTAATCCAATTTAACGGATTTCGGTAAAATTTTACCGAAATCCGGTAATTTTTTTACAGATATCTGTAAAATTTCACAGAAATCCGTTAAATCGGATTACCGAACGTTCGGCTGTTGAGAATTCGGTAAACTTTTACAGATTTCTGTAAAAAAATCTAAGTGTGCACGAAGTCCGATGAATCAAAGACAAATACAAATACAAATACAAATACAAAAGGGGTACACCTTCGCAAAATTTCTCATTCGTGTTGCAGTAGTGGAGCTGTGCGGAGCAACGAGCCATTATGGATTGGCAGCTGGCGATAGCATGTACCCTGGAGGCTGCATTCGGCAGTGCTGAGCGGCATGGCGCCAATGTGGATTTGGCAGCTGACGGTGGCAAGTAACATAGAAGGTGCAGTGGCCATTGGTCATTACGCTGATTGCGCTACAGGCTGTTGCTAGCAAGCCGTTGGATAGGCAACCGTTGCTAGGAAGCCATAAAATATGTAATGGTTTGCTAGGCAGACGGTTGCCCAAGCCAGTGATTTATTTGTAGCCAGCCGGTGGGTGCAGCCACGACGCAACGTGCAACGGCTGAAATAACCTGCTTCATCAAAAGACCGAGAAGGTTTGAATTCAAATGCGGACCATTTCGAATCCGTCCTTTTCAGGAAGACGAATTCGATTTCGAGAGAGTTTGTATGATTTGAATTTATGTAAAATTACTTTCCAAGTTCTTACCAATTGACAGAGAGCGGTGGCTATAATAATTTTAGTTTTCTCTTCGTTGCATACATTGAGCATTATGTACAATTTACAAATGGCTACCGACACAAAAAATTGAAATACCGGACGTTAATAATTCGATCGTTTCTTGATTGATTTAATTTTGAAATTTTTGCGCTAACCGAAAGGTTTTTACAATTGCCATTTTGAGTTCTCAAATATTGAAAATTTTACAAATAAAAGATGAATATATTTTGTGTACATATTAATCCATCGGTGTTGGAAAATTTTAAAGAATGTTGCGCTCCGGTAAGGTTTAAGAAATTTCTTAGGGAAAGTTTTGTAGGGAAAATTTTTTAAGGGAAATAGTTTTAATATTTTGGGATAAGGTTGGGGGGGGGGGGGGGAAAGAAAATTGAAAAAAGAAAGTTGAGTAATGTTTTATTTTTTTGGTTTTTTTGGGTTTTTGTTTGGGGGGTTTTGGTGATAAAAAATAGTTGGGTAAAGAAATAGGGAAGGATGGTTAAGTGGTCAAAAAATAGTTAAAGTGGGAAAATTTAAAGAGGTTGTTAACTATCCTTGTGAATAGGGTGGGAAAAAAAAAAAGGGGGGGGGGTTAACATTTTGTGTTAAGGAGCAGAGCTACCTCCGCCTTCGATATTCGTTGATGGTGCTCCCCAACACTCGCCGGTGGATAATAGGCAAACACAAGCACCACATTGAGCTACTGCTCATCCAGTCCAATAAATAACACACAGTTCAATCCTTTCTACAAACACGCACGATTTACATTTATTCCACGTTATACCTTATTACTAATTAAGCACATTTATTTTTCTACAGCACATACAAACATTTATTAAGTATCAACTAACAACTAACTAACTAACAGAAAACCAAATACTGCACACATAACGATATTAAATTTGCCCGTGCGACCTCCGCACTCGATCGGTGGTTTGTTGTGATCTGATCACAAGGCATTATTTTCGTCATCAACTGACCGCTGTCGCCCATGCGATGTTCTGGATCGGGTCCGTGAGTGACCACTCATTTCTCGCTCTGTATATTGGCAGCCTCTTTGACGACGACGACGCTCGATCCAACCGCTCTCCAATTGTTTGATCGGTGACCCATATTCCGCTCGGCTTGTTGGTTCAGGGAAAGTAGGTCACTTTTGTGCATCGCAATACGGTGATGTAGTTAGGGTGGGCTACTTCCAAACATCCTCACCCACCCTGAAATAGCCGATTTCTGAAATTATATAAAAATCCTCTTCGGTAGGAATGGGAAAGGGAAAGGATGCTGCTCTAAACTGACTACTGCGAAATTGTGGTTGTATCGGGGACCGGTAGGAAACATAACTTCTCTATTGGACGTTTCTGTATTCCAGTAGCCGTTTTGAGTGTGACTACACGTACCACTCCATCGTCACCTGGATGAAGCAGCTGAATCCGTCCCATCTTCCACTTCATCGGAGGTTGATTCTCATCGCGTATTACAACCAGTTTCCCTATCTCAACCTTAACGGGCGGTTTCCAGCGCTTGGTTCTTCCTTGCAACTGGCATAAATAATCCCTCCGCCACCGTTTCCAAAAGTCTTGCAGGAGCCGCTGCATTAACTGCCAGTGTCGAAGACGATTGATAGGAACATCCTCTAAGTTCGGTTCAGGTAGGGCTTGCAGGGAGGAACCAATCAAGAAGTGAGCTGGCGTTAGAGGCTCCAAATCATTAGGATCATCGGACATTGCTGTGAGAGGTCTCGAGTTGAGACACGCTTCAACTTGTACAAGCAACGTATTGAGATCCTCTACCGAACCTGAAGTTTCACCAATGACCTTGAGAAGGTGGTTTTTAGCAGATCGAACAGCCGCCTCCCACAACCCTCCGAAATGAGGGGCACTGGGTGGATTAAAATGCCACTGAATTCCATCCTCAGAACACTTCTCGACGACTTTTTCACGATGGTCTGAGCTTGTAATTAGTTTTAAAAACTCCTGCATTTTGCTTTTCGCTCCAACGAAATTGGTACCATTGTCTGAATAAATATCCTGACATTTTCCACGCCTGCTGATGAAACGACGTAACGCTTGCAAAAAACGATCTGTGCTTAGATCAGTCACCAACTCTAAATGTACTGCCTTCGTGCAGAGACACACGAAAATCGCTACGTAAACCTTGACTACTGCCCGCCTTGGTGCAGGTCTTACGTACAGGGGTCCAAAATAATCCACGCCGGTCTGCGAGAACGGCCTTGACGCAGTAACTCGTGGTGCTGGCAGCTCCCCCATGAACTGCTGAACGGGTGAAGGCTTGGCACGAAAACATTTCAAACACTGGTGGACGACATTTCTAGCGACATTCCTTCCACCTAGTGGCCAGAATCTTAAACGCACAACTCCAAGTAGTAGTTGAGGTCCTGCATGTAGAAGTTGTTGATGGTAATGTTCGAAAATCATCCGAGTGAACTTATGACAAGCAGGAAGCACCATCGGGTGTTTAGTATCCTCTCGTTCAAAAGAGTGACCTAGCCGTCCACCAACTCTGATGACTTGTTCCTCAGAAATGTAGGGATTGAACCATCTCAGTGATGACTTTCTGGGAACCGGTTCACCCTTCAACAACGCCTTCCACTCCTCGACGAAAACCTCCTTCTGAATGCGACGAACTATAACGAATTCTGCCTCTTTCAGCTCGCTAGTTGATAAATTTTCTGTCGAATTTCTGTTTGGCGCATCTTTCTGCAGTAAACGCATAAGCCGTAGCCAGTACGCAGTTCGACGAATGAGGATCGTGTATGAATTGAATTTCGCCAAATACCAGTCGTTGAACTCTGCATATTCCGAAACTGCGCAAGCGACCGTTGAACGTCGCCTTTCCTGTTCTGCTTCCTCCACAGGATGTTCGATTGATGAATGGGGCCATTTTTCCGGAGTTTCCTTCAGCCAACCTGGCCCTTCCCACCAGAAGATATTCTCTACTATATCCTTCGGAGAAATTCCTCTGGAAATCAAATCTGCTGGATTTTCCTTGCCAGGAACGTGTTGCCATTGTGAAGAATCGGTGATAGTCTGGATTTTGGCTACCCGATTACCGACGTATGTACTCCAGATGTTTGGAGATGCCTGAATCCACCGCAGAACGCATGTTGAGTCGACCCAGAAGTACGTTCGAGTGGGTATCTTGATTGCATCTCGAACTTTCTCGTACAACTGCGCTGATAAAAGTGCACCACACAGCTCCAACCTTGGTATGGATTGCGTCTTCAATGGTGCCACCTTCGATTTTGAGGATAACAGCTGAACCTTGATCCTTCCTTCTATATCTTGACTCCGTACATAAACGCATGCGCCATATGCCTTATTCGAAGCGTCAGAAAAGCAGTGTACCTCAATCAACTCTGCTTCTGGAATGACCACGCAACGGCTGATTCGAACTTCGTTCAGTAGAGTAAGTTGATCGTAATATGTCCTCCACCTCTCACCCACCGTCGAGGGCAATGGCTGGTCCCATTCCAATGCCTGATCTTGCTCGGTCCTAGTTTTCCATAAAAGCTGCATTATGACCTTTGCCGTGGTAATAGCAGCACCAAGAAGTCCTAATGGATCGAAGAGAGTTGCAATAACTGAGAGTACTTGGCGTTTGGATGGATATTGTTCAGATGGCCAAGCTGGAAATTCGAACTGGAACTTCAGTTGGTCGGTGTTCGGTATCCATGTTAATCCTAATGTCTTGATTGTTGGGTCTTGGGCTAGAATTATTCCTCCTGAGTCAGGTATCGCCAAATTATTTTCGGAGACTCCTTCCAAAACATCCGGACAGTTGGATGCCCACTTGCGTAACCGAAATCCTCCCCTTGACATCATTTCTTCGAGCTGCTGCCTGAGCTCCAGTGCCGATCCTACGGTATCTGCTCCCGTTATGACGTCGTCCATGTACGTGTCATCAGTAGTTGCTCTTGCGGCAAGCGGATACTTGTTTTCTTCGTCCATTGCCAACTGATTCAGTGTTCGGGTTGCGAGGAACGGCGCTGATTTTGTCCCATAGGTAACAGTGTTGAGCTCGAATACGCTGACGGGCTCTGACGGATCAAAGCGCCATAGGATGCATTGGAGAGGCCTATCCACGTGCAGAACAAAGATTTGCCTGAACATTTTCTCCACGTCAGCTACGAGCATGATATGTTTCATACGACTCCGAAGCATAATCGACCGTAGATCCTCCTGTACTATGGGTCCAACCATTAATACATCATTTAGTGACACACCGGACGACGTCTTGCACGACGCGTCAAATACTACTCGAACCTTCGTAGTCGTACTTGCTTCCTTGATTACGGGATGATGCGGTAAATAACATCTCCCTTCAAGAGTAGAAAATTCCTCAACCTTCCTCATGTGGCCTAACTGGATGTACTCCGCCATGAATTGGTGATATTGTTCCCGTAGACTAGCATCCCTTGCCAATCTACGTTCCGTACCTTGAAGACGCCGGAATGCGATGTCCCATGACTCGCCCAACTTACAAACTGCGTCTTCATTCTTTGGTAGAGAAACAGAGTACCGACCTTCGGAATCTCTAAGTACCGTTTTTTGGAAAATTTCCTCACACCTTTCCTCCTCACGAGAAAGAACCTTGGAACAGTCGACCTCTTCGCTAGCCCAGAACCGGGCAACTAGCGCTTCCAACCTATCAGTAGCTGCTGTGCTACAATTGATGCGAAGACCTTGAGTTTGATTTGATAGACCTCCGCATACCACCCATCCAAACACCGATTCATTCAGTGATGGCATTTGATTTCCAAGGGAAATCCTCCGTCCTGTTTCGAAGAATTCGAAGAAGAACTCGATGCCTAAAACCATATCCACTGCACTTGGGTTGAAGAAAGTAGGATCTGCCAGTTTGATCCTCTCAGGCATCGGCCATCCATCCGTGTTCACCATTGCCGTTGGTAAGTTCACGGTAACCTTTGGTAGAACAAGGAAACACATGTTCTGGGAGAATGGAGAGTTTCGGGAGCGAACCGTTGCTTGAATCCTGTGCTTCACCCTTGAAGCCGCTTGACCGATTCCAAGTACTGAGATGTCCACGTTTTCTCGATGTGTCCTAAGACGTTGGCTCAACCGATCCGCAATGAAATTGCTTTCTGAACCTGAATCCAGCAATGCGCGAGCTGGAATTTGATTACCATCATCATCTTCCACGATAACGACCGCAGTAGCCAAGAGAACCTGAGAGGTGAAGTGTTGAGCCGAACTGGAAACTGATTTGTTGGATGCTGCAACATTTGCCACCTGGGACGAAGTAGAACCGGGTGATTCTCCAGCTTCCAATTGAGTAGAAGGATTGTTGCTCCCCGCAACATTTGCGACCCTTGGCGGCCTCCGCCTCTCCGACCTGAAGCATACCAATGTATGGTGCCGACCCTTACAGTTACGACAGGAATATTTTGAATTGCAATCCCAAGCTTGATGATCGGGCCGGAAGCAGTTCCTGCATAGTGAATGAGTCATCAACACCGTATCCCTCTCCCGCACCGATAGTCGTTGGAATGCAGGACACTGATGGAGGAAATGGGTTCCCTTGCATACTACACACCCTCCCCCAGAAGATTGTGTTGAACTGTAGCTGGCCTTCACAGCTGCAGATTTCTCTTTCGGTGGTTGCTGGTGTCGATAGGAGCCCCTTGAATCTGCTTCCTTCGGTGGTAACGATTCCAGAATGCGGATTCTTCGGTGCAGGAACTCGGTAAGATCTGCCAACAAGTCCTGTTCCTTCGTTGACGAGAACTCCTCCCAACCTCTGCGAGTCACTGGGTCCAACCGAGTAGTCAAGAGGTTAACGAGCAAAAGATCCTTGTAATCTTCGGGCTTTATCACTTGATCTAGGTTCTGTACCACTCTCTCAAAACCTTCCAATAAAGTGTGCAGATCGGAGGCGGATTCCTTGTGGACCACTGGCAAGTTGAATAAAACTTGGACTTGACGCTTCTTCAACTGCTTACTGTCGTTATAGCGTTGTAACAACATGTTCCATGCTACTTGATAGTTTGCCTGTGTTATCTTCAGGGGATCAATCAGAGTTTTTGGTTCTCCCTGAAGACAACCTTTCAGATAGTGGAACTTTTCCACCTCTGGTAGGTCCGCCTTCCAATGGATGAGCGAAGTAAATAAATCTCTGAAACTGATCCATTCGTCGAGGTCTCCATTAAACGTCTGTAATTTGATTTGGGGCAGACGAACATGATCAAGGGCACCATGCATCGATGTCTCGTTGGCTCGAATTGATTGTTCCACTACTTCTGGCTGTTGCAGTTCCTTGGACTTATCCATGAGAAAGGCCTTACCTTGGTAATACCTATCGCTATAATCTAGCCTAGCCTTTTCAAATGTTTCCTCCTCATCTTCGAAATCATCATGAGCCTGAATTTCTACCAAAGTTTCACAATATCTCTCCCACAAATCATCAAGCCTATCCAACCGAACGTTGACTTGAGAGGCAGTTGCATCTTCCGGAAACCTCTGAATAAATCGCCATATATCATCAAGGGATGTCTGGATACTCTTCAGCTGTACCGTAAGCATCTTCAGGGTTGATATCTTCTTAGCACGGGATGACATGGCTGGTGTACGTTACTCGATCCGGTAAATGAAAATAGGGATGGTGTAGTGATCCAAAACTAAGGCTTCGACTGGCATATACTGTAGAAGCCTACCTGGTAGAACAGACTCCAATACGGCAATCAGCTACACCTCATCCAAACGAATCGTATCACGATATGTTGTTGTAATGTTACACGAATCGTATCAGTAAAGCTCGTATTCACCAGTTTTATTGATGGGAGAAGAGGAAAAGTTTCGGCTGTAGTATCTAAAAGCCCTAGCTTCGGCGGCCATATACTGTAGAACTCACCTATGAGAACTAACAGCGGCTGCCAACTCAATCCGAAAGTCGATCAATAGAGCTCCAAATATAAACTTCACACAGTACAAGGTCCGTTAAATCCACTCATCAAGAACAGTCAGCAAGCGATTGAAGGTTGGGAATCCAAGAAGAGGAATATTTGCATGTAGTAAACACAGAATAAGGCCTCGACTGGGCATATACTGTCAAACTAACCCAGCACACCAACAGCAGTTTCAAGCCAATACCAATGAGGATCATAAACGACCAATTTCCAAAAACAGTGAGTCAGCTTGTTCTAGTAACGAACAGTTTGCTCAGGGATTCGTAGCCAAATAAGTTGAAGAGGATTTCAAATTTAATTAAAAAAGGTGTATTTTCTTAGGTCCTACTTCGTGGACATATACGTTCAAAGCACTCACCCGGAAAAGAAATTAATGATACTGCCTCTTCGTGTTAGGTGACCAGAACGTCTTCGTCGTCGTACACGGTGTGTATGCGTGGTTGATTACTGTCAGTGGGATGCGATGATGCGATAAGAGCGGTGCCAGCTCCTTACATCCACCAGGTTATTAACGTCCCGATGTGATCCTTGCTAACCGGTTACGCTTGCCTATCGATTAGCGGTTGATGACGGGTAGACCACCTGTCTAGTTTCCTTCCGTCTCGCCGAACAAATAGTAGGGAAAACACGTCGAAATGTGTGCGTTAGTATCAAGTAATCGCTAGCTACGGCAGGACATACACTGATCTAAAGTAAATTACCTGGAAATTTTTATCCGACGCTGGATCAGTGGTCTAGCCGAGCGCACCAGTCGACGATCCTAGTGAGTTGAAAAGAATTATCCTTTCGACGAACCGTATTCCGATATCAAATGCGTTGAAGTGTGCTACCGTTGCTTTCCGCCCGTTCAACTCAGTCACGGTATCGCGATCGTTCCAACGTATTGTGAGAAAAGTAGTTGTTAGTATCGTGCAAACCACCCAGCTTCGAATGGACATATAGTGAACGTTCCAACTAACCTCTGGAAAACTCCAACTGAATTGTGTCCAAACAAAGCACCTCGTCCACTTGAATAGGATTTATGGAGAATGGATTCCTATAATCGCCTTGATGTTTGGCAACGATGGCTACGCGAACCAATTGTCCGCGAATATGATGGCTGTATCGCTAATTATTCGTGGGGAAGAAATGGCGATTCCTATTCAGCACTGCACCGTTTGCAATGGCGCCAATCCGAGCCTAACCAGGCTACCGAGTCCAAGTCGTATCCGTCCTATAGGATCCTTTCCAGTCCAGAAAATCCGGTTCGAAGGACCATAAATGTTAAGGAGCAGAGCTACCTCCGCCTTCGATATTCGTTGATGGTGCTCCCCAACACTCGCCGGTGGATAATAGGCAAACACAAGCACCACATTGAGCTACTGCTCATCCAGTCCAATAAATAACACACAGTTCAATCCTTTCTACAAACACGCACGATTTACATTTATTCCACGTTATACCTTATTACTAATTAAGCACATTTATTTTTCTACAGCACATACAAACATTTATTAAGTATCAACTAACAACTAACTAACTAACAGAAAACCAAATACTGCACACATAACGATATTAAATTTGCCCGTGCGACCTCCGCACTCGATCGGTGGTTTGTTGTGATCTGATCACAAGGCATTATTTTCGTCATCAACTGACCGCTGTCGCCCATGCGATGTTCTGGATCGGGTCCGTGAGTGACCACTCATTTCTCGCTCTGTATATTGGCAGCCTCTTTGACGACGACGACGCTCGATCCAACCGCTCTCCAATTGTTTGATCGGTGACCCATATTCCGCTCGGCTTGTTGGTTCAGGGAAAGTAGGTCACTTTTGTGCATCGCAATACGGTGATGTAGTTAGGGTGGGCTACTTCCAAACAGGGGTTATAAAGGGAAAATATTATGAATAAAAGATTGGGTTAGGGGTAAAAAAAAGAATAGGATAAAAGGAAAATGAAAAGAAGAAAAAAAAGAAATAAAAGAAAAATATAAAAAAGGAAAAAGAAAGAAATGGAAAAAAAATGGTACTTGCGTGTCACCGGACTACCAGCGGGATTGGCGAAGAATCGGTCGACTACCTCAGGAGCATCGAATGGCATAAGATTGGAAAATGTATCACGGTCGCCGGAGATTTGATGGTGGCTTGGTAGATACAATGGCGGGTGGGTAGATGGTGGTGGTGATACCGCACAACGGAACGCCTTTGGTTCCTCGAATTCTTCCGAATGGCCGAATCACAGCGGCGGATGATAGTTTTGATGTTGATGGGAAACCAAATTTTTACAGCAGCTGATATATATTTCAGTAACGCTTAAAACTTCAATTTATTTACATTAATATTAACAAGATCTTTCAAGTAAACTTATTTAACACTTACAAGAAGTGGTTTTCTCTTCAACTACTTCCTCTTTTAACTTTTCTAATCGATTAAGGGTCGATATTGGGAACCGCTACCCTAGTCGTAGACCGTATGCTATTAAATTCACAATCATAAATGTTCTATTTTCCTATCTTTTCACTAATTCTCTTTACGTTACTACTTACAGAATAAACGGGTTGGCGGATCTATTTTCCCTTTCGGTTGCAAGTATATTTTTCGTTGCCGGAATTCACTGCTAAATTACTGTGACTGGGAGAGTATACGTTATGTTAAGTATTTTGGTTTTGTTTTGTACATTAATTCACATTTATTTTCATTTCAAATAAACTGCAGTTCACGTAACCTTTTTGCCAACGACTAATTGATTACAATGGCGATTAGCTTTCCTACCACTTGTTGAGTTCCTAATTTATTAGGATAAGTTTCTTTCATAATTAAAAAGAGACTGGTTAGAGGAAGGTCAAAATCGAAAGTGATCTCATTCGATTGGCATGTATATTCAATAGCTCTGGTCGAGTCGAAAAACGTTACAGTCGTTACTGCTCGATAGCAGGTTGGTATTCAAAAGATCTTCCCCTTTGGAAAGCTTATAATGTAAATAAGTGCCCGTAATTCAAATCGATATTTCACACAAAAACTTAAAACTATCTTATACAATTATAATCGAATGCCATGTGAAAAGCTAGTATAATATTTGAAATAAAAAATTCGAAGGTGATATTTATCACCACTCTTGAACAGAATTCACTTGAATGCATTATTCCACTGTGTTAGATTATTCTGGATACCAAAATTTATCACTTCTTGTGCACTTCCGAATACGTTTTGACTGTCTTACGCCAACCTCAACTACGTCGCCGCCTGCCTGCTTTCGTTTCCTATTCCTCATTCTTAGCTCCAGATTCCCCACTGGATTTTCAGCTACCAATCCATCTCGACTTCCTGATCCCTTTGGACCATCTTATATGCTCGACCCTTGTCGATTCATCGTATTTTGGTGTTGCCGTTGTATGGAAATCGTGACGATGGGTCTTTAGTCCTCCACGCCGTTTTTAGTGATCCGTAGCTGACTCCGGTGAGCCATAGTGACCACGTTTTCAAGCTGTACCTGAAACGTGTTCAAAGAGAATCTTTTTATAAAAACTGCTTTAATCCATCTAGCTGGATAATGAGGATTATGGTTTTTATAACATAATTCCTCCCCAGCCCCATCAGTTTGTCAAATGTATCCTCAAGCCCCTTGGTATTTACCAAATGACGAAGAGTTGAACTAGATTCATCCTTGGCTGGTGGTATGGAGAGATGATTTTTATATTGATTTTTGGGGTTCAACAAATCCATCAATGTTTTTGGTTTATACGAAAAAATCTTTGCTGAAGGAAATTTCCCTTCGTCTGTCATGTTGTAGTTTCTATAATTAATTAGAAAGAGATTCGCTTGATCCTCCAAATCCAACTCAGATATCTCAGGTTCTATTAGGAACTTTTTTAATACCTCTTTGACCGTTCTAACTGACCTCTCCGCCTGGCCATTACTTGATGGATTATAAGAGGGCTCTTTAATACTTAAATTCTCTGCCTTTCCAAAAAGCTTGCAAAAGAATACGAATTAAAAGGAGGACCACCATCAGACACTAACACATCTGGCAGACCAAATCGTGCAAAAAAAAAGCCACTAACCGCTTTAATACCTTTTCATTGTCTGTTCCATTACGCATCCACTCAACGTCCACCCATTTTGAATAACTATCAACAATAAGCAAAAATGTTTGTCTTTGGATGTGATGATGTATGATGATATGTACTACCACCCATTGTAGCACGGAAACTAAGTCCGACAGCAATGGGCTCCTCCCCTCTGTTAGACTTGATCAAGCTTTAATAACCACTGATTATCCTAATCATGCCGTTGTATGAAGGGCCAAAAAGGGGTTGGGTGGATCGATATGCAACATCACTTATACGTATCCACAGGGATATAAAGAATCTCCTTCCAACAACAAAACTGAACAATTGGTCAAAAGAGCAAGCTATCTAACATGAGGATGCCCCAATGGGCGGGGAGAAGAGCTCGCCCTCTATTCACAAACTGTTAGCAATGGGGAGTTGGCATTCCCACTCTCCCCATCCAGAGTGCTTCAATCGGGTGCCCTGATGGTCCCTCCCATTCCCATGAAATATTTATATAATAGTGTATATATATGTATATGTAAATGAAAAATACTACAAGCACTCGTATCTATTATATATGATATTCATTCGGTTGATCCTGAAATGCAAGAAATGTTGTAAAGTGTTAAAGTGGCGCTTAAGCACGTTTTCGTTCGTTTTCAGCGATAGCAGCAATTCACCAAAATCTTGATTTGAGGTATCCTGAAAAAGTTTGTTAAATCTATTGAAATTTTACAAAACTAACATTTATACATTTTAATTTACTGTTGCCATGGTCACTATTTGCTACTTGATGCTGATTTTATAACAGCAATCCGCTTTTATGTTTGCTGATTTAATAGTTATTGCTACCGAGTTAGGAATGGGAAGATTTAACTGGAAGGGAGTTTAAGATAAATGGGCAAAAAAAACAATAAGTAATGTTTATATCATCTATGAAGTAAAATCAATAAAATAATATTACCAAATATAATGATATTGTATGTTATGATGAAGTAATGACAAAGATTGAATGTAAAATCAAACACTAGCCAAATGGCACACAGCGCTGCATGAATCAGCTCAGCTCAGAATTGGTAAAAAGTCCATTTGCAAACCGGAAATGAAAAATACATTCAGCAATAAGTGCAAAAGCCTACCACAGATTCCGTAATTTTCAAAAGCCTACCACAGCTGTAATTTTCTGCGATATACTGGACATATATGGAATGCTAGATGTCATAAATTGAAGGGATATTTCGTGTTTAAGCCAGATACCGCCTTAATCAGGTTTTTTGTATGAAAATGTGAAGGGTATGATATGATGGAAATAATACGATGTTGTAAAGAAATACTACATAATGTACATATTATAATTAAATGCCGCTATTTGCCTCTTTCGCTGCGATGTTAGATGATTGAAACTCTAAAATAGCGAAAATTCCAACGTGATACAATGAAATAAAATTGATCACCTGGCCTTCTGGCAAAATAGCAAAGAAAATTTAGGCAACTAAATTTTATATGAGTATGATTACTGCCCAAAAACGGAAACTCAATAAATCCAAAACGAATTTTTTTTTGTAGAATTTGTCGTATATATTCCTCTCTCTAAAAAAAAGGTAAAAACCATCTTATCTTTTCAAATACATAACGTGAGTTAGGTGGGCCAAAACTTACAACGATGCAAATGCAAAGCTGAAAATAGCATAAAAAAATATTGTGAAGGGATGTTATAATATAAAATGATAATAACAATTATATTTGTAATATCTGCATGTCTGCTGATCCTGCTGCAATTGTAGACGGACTTGCATTATCATAGCCACGGGGGAAGAAAACAATTCAAACCCATTTCACAATACCCGGGAATTCTATGGATATACCGTATAAAGAATACTTCCATTTTTCGATGCAGAGTAAGATTTCAGCATGCTACTTAACCGGGGTCACGCTGCCTACCTCACCTTGGTGCGGCTGCCACCTAATGTATAGTTGACGCGATACTGCGTTTCTTACTCAACCGCTGGATGCCAGGGCAGACGCTGTTTGAGCCGCACCTCCTTGGTAGACAGACGCTCGGAACGCACCTCCTCAATCTAGCTGAAGTCAGAAGGACAACAGTGCCCAGGCTGCACTACCAGCTAAGTACGCAACCCTTAGCTGGCGGTCTTTGTCATCTCTTGACCCGTGGAAGCATGAGGTAGGAACTTGTGAGGACCATAGCTATGTTGCGAGGACGCACGCTCCATCCCAGCTATCTACTCACCATTTTGCAGCCACAGCAAAAATGTTTGTCTTTGGAAGTAATCAATATATTTTCTACTAAACGGTTTAGTAGGTAACCACTGAGAATCACTCTTCTGCTTAGGTACTACCATCATGCTGTGGCAAATATCTCATTGGGATGCAATGTCCGAATTAATCCCAAACCAGTAAACTGAACTTCGCGCTAACCTTTTCATTTTTACTATTCCCGCGTGATTGGCGTGCAAGAGTTTTAGCACCTCCTTTTGCATTATTTTTGGAATCACCACTCTTTCTCTATACAACAAACAGTTATCAACGAACTCCAATTCATGTTGGTTTGCAAAAACATCCGTCAAGTATTTATCTATATTTCTTGACCTTTCAACATATAAATAATAATTTTTCGTAAAAAATCGTCTTCTTTCGTTGCTTTGGCAATCGTAGTCCAGTCAATTGGAAATTCCTTTCAAAAATTAATACTTCCAATCCACCTCTCTACATCTAGATCTTGAGGAACACGTTGTTCTAAAGGGAAACGTGAACAGAAACCATCATTACTATTTTTGCTGATGGTCGGTACTGGATTTTAAAATCATAAATTGATAACTCTAATATGTAACGCTGCAGCCTTGTGACATAGATAGAATGCTGACCATATTTTCTAAAAATACCTACCTTGAAATTTTAGCCGTATAGATATTTATGGAATTTTTTATAGTGCAAACAAGGGCCAACGCCTCCAAGTGAAGTATAAGATATTTTTTCTGTGCTTCATTCAACAAAAACGAAGTAAATGAAATTGGCTTCTCCACATTACCAACTATATGAGATATCACTCCTCCGAGGCCATAGCCTGAAGTATCCGAAACTACTGCAATAGGCTTCTTTCTGTCATAAAATTCTAAAATTGAAGCGTTTAACAATGATTTTTTACAGATTTCAAAAGCTTGGTGACAGTTTTTATCCCAGACAAATTTCACATTGTTTTTCAAAAGGTTGTAAAGATGATATAATTTAGCAGACAAATGCGGAATAAATTTATTGTAAAAATTGATTAATCCAAGAAGAGATTTCAACTCCGTAACATTTGTAGGCACGTTCGCCTTTTGCACCGTTAATGTTTTTTTCTGGACAAGGCATGAGACCTTTGTTGCTTATAATGTGTCCTAGATATGTTAGTGCTGAAATGAAAAATCGGCATTTTTCTAAATTTACTTTAATATTGGACCCTTCCAACCTATCTAATACCACAAAAAGTTTTTGTTTACAATCCTCGAAGTTCTTACCCGCAATGAGGACATCGTCCAAATAACATGAAACAAACTCGATTCTCTCCAACACCTGATCGATTACTTGTTGGAATATCGAAGCACTGGATGATCTTGGGGCAATCGGTTGTACGTAAATAACCCTTTGATAGTGTTTATGACCATAAACTGCTTCCACCTGTTGGTTAATGCCAATGGAGTGTAAGCTCCTTCTAAATTTAATGAGCAAAATACTGCACTACCAGCCAATCTGGCAAAAAAGTCTCGAGAAACGGGTAATGGGTAAGTGTTGGGAACAATCCTTTTATTTATTGCAACCTTGCAATCTCTTACAAGGCGAATGTCATTATTTTTCTTTATAACAGCTACTACCTGAGATGCCCATTCGCTCGTTTTAATTGGTGTGATGACTTTTTGGCTTTCTAATTTGATCAAATAATTCAAAACTTTCTCTCTTACACTATAAGGAACGTTGTATGCTTCCTTGAAAATAGGAGGACCCTCCTTGAGAACTAACTCGGCTTCAAAATTATTTATGGGAGTTAAAAAATCTTTGTTAAACACATTTGTAATTTTTTTCTTAAGTTCTTCTACTAAAGCGCTGCCAAGTTGTTTAGGATCAAAGCACCAGAAAAATAGTTCTTCCAGTTCGGAAAAAATACATTCAACCAAGTTCTCCCTAATAATGGCACAAACACATAGCTGCCTCCTAGAACTAATAACTGCAGTCGTGTAACTTTGCCTCTGAATTTAACAACAACATCTGTTTCACCTTCGACATTCAATTTGGAACCGTTCACAACTACCAATTGCTTATTACTTTTCCTCAATGGAGTCTTAAAGTGCAAAAGATATTGATGTTTACCCATCACTGTTACGGACGACCCACAATCAATCTACTTTTTTGTTAGTTTTCCCTCAATTTCAACCTGTACAGAACAGGGATCGTTAATTTTATTAATACAAGACATCATCAGTCTCGTCAAACACCCGAGGGGAAAAAGTGTAACCCCATAAGCATCGTCGCAGCAAGGAAGGTCATCGCTCCATCCACTGCCGGTCAGCAAGCGTCGCTTTGTTTGCGAACAACAGCAGAAGCTGCCATACCGGCAAACGGCAAGTAGCACATTTATTTTTTGTTTCGTCATCTGCTAGTGTGTTGTGTATCTCTCTCCCATACAGTAAATCGTTCTGCATAGGGTGGTCCAAAAAAAATCATCTGATTTTTATTAATTTATTAATTTTTTTTTTTCTCTGTTCGCTGAATTTGTTCTTGCATGGATGATTCTACGGGGGGCGACTTGCCTCCCAAAGATGTTTTTAGGGCGCGCTGTTATCAGCCGTCTTCTGCCTCTCCTTGGGTTGTCTACTTTCGGCAGAAAGTGAAAGCCCTAGATTTTTTGGGCATTAAAAGAAATTTGACGCGTCGTTATCCGGGGACCGAATTTCATCAGGTCAACCGAAACAAACTGCGTGTTACTGCACCTACGTATAAAATTGCAAATGAAATTGCCAGTGACGCAGGTTATAATGTCGAGTACTACGTCTACATCCCATCTCGAGATGTGGAGATAGACGGTGTGGTTTCTGCAGCGAGCCTGACGTGTGAAGACGTTATGGAAGGTAAGGGGCGACTTCCAGATTCCGCTTCGTCTACCATTGAGATTCTGGAATGCAAACAATGTCTGGAATGAGACGTTCCATACAAGAACGCTCCAAGCAGACGTATGCAGACATGTTAAAGTCGCAAAACGGAGCGTCTGCATCGTCTGTATCAGCCGCTCAAAATGAAAATCCTTTTTTGATTTTGTCTTCCGATGAACTGGACTCTGACGAAGCCGATGAGAGTGGATTTCCGGAGGTACACGCCCCCGGTAAAAGAAAGCCGTCTAGTTCTCCGGGTGTGCGCCGGAAACAAATAAAACCTACTCTCAAAAGCTTGCAAAAAATTGGAGGTAGAGGGGTCAATTTAAAAACCGAATAAACCGGTAATAGCTGATGCATCCGTTCCTAGCTGTAGCTATACCAACCCGCCGCTACCTAATAACAGTAACCGTAAGAGGTTACCAAACACTACGTCTTCTCGCAATTCTACGAATATCCCGTCCAAGCGAGGTAAGATTAATTTTAGGGACATTGTGGAAAACATTTTAAATGCTCTTGGCCTTTCGGATGCTTCACCGCTCCGAGGAATTATTGACCTGCTTATTCCTATAGTTGGAAACTACTTCAAGCAATTGACTGTATCATGGCCCCTTATTGGTGAATTCATATCTTTCGATGAATAATTCGTCGAGTGAGGATCAAGATATGATCACGGTATTACAATGGAACTGTCGTAGTCTAATACCTAAATTAGACTCGTTCAAGTATTTGGTTCACAATTCTGATTGTGATATATTTGCTCTCTGTGAAACATGGCTTTCATCCGAAGATGAATTAAACTTCCACGATTTTAACATTATTCGCCTGGACCGAGATGATTCATATGGTGGCGTACTTCTGGGGATCAAAAAGTGCTACCCCTTCTATAAAATCTCACTCCCAATAATCTCAGGCATTGAAATCGTCGCTTGCCAAATAAATGTAAAGAATAAAGATCTTTGCATAGCTTCCGTCTATGTCCCTCCGAGGGCATCAATAAACCGCCGTCAACTTTGGAGTTCAATTACATTACTTCCATCTCCAGTTCTTATTTTGGGCGATCTGAACTCCCACGGTACTGCTTGGGGCGAACAATACGATGACAACAGAGCGGGTATTTTCTATGACTTATGCGACGATTTCAACTTGACCATCTTGAACACTGGGGAAGCGACACGAATAGCAAAACCTCCTGCCAGGGAGAGTCGACTTGACATATCTTTGTGCTCTAACTCACTATCATTAGATTGTCTGTGGAAGGTAATCAATGATCCCCATGGTAGTGATCCACTTACCAATTATTATCTATAACCCCAATAATTTTTAAAAAAAAAACCAATTCAACCAAGGTTCCATCGACCTCACGAGGCATATTGAGTGGTAACATTTTGCATCGGCGGTAACCCTTGGTATTGATTCTACCGATCCTCTTCCACCATTAGAAGAGTATCGTTTCCTTTCCGACCTTATGTACAAAAGTGCATTAGAAGCTCAGAAACGACGTGTTCCAAGTGCATCCCTCAAAAGAAGACCGCCACCCCTGGATGGGATGATGAATGCACTAAGTTGTATCTTGAGAAATCCGATGCGTTTAAAGATTATCGTAGACATGAACCATGTGAGCTTTTTGATATGCCCCTCAAGTTTGAAAAAAGGCTTAAAAACTTACTCAAAGCAAAGAAACGCAATTACTGGCGTTCGTTTGTAGAGGGACTATCTAGAGAAACCTCGATGACAACGCTTTGGAGAAAGGCTCGTTACATGCGAAACCGCTCATCCTCCAATGAGAGTGAAGAATACTCCATGCAGTGGATATTCGACTTCGCTATCTAGGTTTGCTCCAGACTCTGTCCCAACACAACCGAATTTACGGGATACTACCCGAAATAACGGTTCTCTGGACGAACCATTCACAATGTTGGAATTTTCAATGGCACTTCTTTCATCGAATAACTCTGCTCCGGAAGCCGATATGATTAAATTCAACCTTCTAAAATCTCCCCCGATATCAAAGCAAAAAGACGATTACTTAACTCGTATAACACTCTCATGGAATTAAATATAGTTCCACCCGCATGGAGGCAGGTTAAAGTAATAGCTATTCAAAAGCCTGGGAAACCAGCGTCTGATTACAATTCTTACCGTCCGATCTCTATGCTATCATGCTTAAGGAAATTGTTAGAAAAATGATCCTATCAAGACTTGACTGTTGGGTTGAATCAAAACAACCTTGCCATCAAATACGCAATTTGGTTTCCGAAAGAGCAAAGGAACAAACGATTGTTTAGCGTTGCTTTCATCTGATATACAACTGGCCTTTGCACACAAGGAGCAATTGGCTTCAGTATTTCTGGATATTAAGGGCGCATTTGATTCAGTTTCCATAGATATACTGGCGGATAGTCTGCACAGTAGTGGATTACCAGGAATTTTAAACAACTTTTTGTATAATTTACTGTCAGAAAAACAAATGACCTTCAATCTGGGTCAACTGACAACTTCCAGAATTAAGCATGGCTTACCTCAAGGCTCATGTTTAAGTCCCTTGCTTTATAATTTTTATGTTAAAGATATTGATAACTGCGTTGGGTTGGTTTTTAGATGCACGCTAAGACAACTTGCAGACGATGCTGTGATCTCCTTTAGAGGTCCACGTGCGGAAATCTTGGAAAAGACCATTGCAAAATTCTCAAGATAATCTGTCCATCTCGGCCAGAAATTTAGGATCGAGTTTTCACCGCATAAACCGAATTGCGTGTTTACTGTAGCGGTTCCCAGCCCAACTGCGTCTCAAGCTGTTAAAAGAGACATTACCCAATCTTTGACCTTTTAAAATACCTTGGAGTCATGTTTGATTCAAAATGCACTTTTTTTTTTTTTTTTGCGTATTTAAAACAGAAATGTCAACAAAGGATCAATTTTCTAAAGATCAATTTCCGGGACATGGTGGGGTGCTCACCCGTGATTTCTTCATTAAACCCTGCCAAAACAACTATTCTTTCAGTTCTCGAATATGGCTCTTTTGCTTTCTCTCGGCAAGAGATAGCCACCTCTCATCAAATTGAACGC
>JAHHFK020004148.1:0-29116 GCA_024533555.2 Aedes koreicus
GAAAATACAGGAGCTTCTAAGTGCTTCATCTTCGCGTTATTTTATCATCACCTTTGTATGGGTCCCATCTCATTGTTCAATTCCGGGCAATAGGAAAGCGGACTCGCTTGCAAGGGTAGGCGCTATGGAAGGCGATATTTATGACCGACAAATCGCCTTTAATGAATTCTTTACTATTTTTCGTCAACAGTCACTCGTCAGCTGGCAGCATAAATGGGGTAAAGGAGATTTTGGGGCGATGGCAACATTCTTTCATCCCAAAGGTGTCGAAGATATCCTGGTTTTAGGGGGATGGATGTGGGTCGAGACTTCATTCGTGTCATGTCTCGCCTCATGTCCAATCATTATTCTTTGAACGCTCATTTATACCGGGTTTAGGGCTGAGCGACAGCAATCTCTACGTGTAGCGGACGAGGCTATCGGGACGCAGATCACGTTGTTTGGTCTTGTGCTGAACATCGTGGAGTCAGATCGGAGCTTTATGATTCCCTTAGAGCTCAAGGTAGATAACCCAATATGCCAATTCGAGATATTTTGGCTGTACGTGATTTGGAGTACTTGAAACTCATTTATGTGCTTTTGACTAACATTAGCCTTAGATTGTAGTTAGTTTAACCTGTATGTTTACTATAAGTTTTTTTTATCGGTGTATGTGTGAGTGTGTGTTTTTTTTCTTTTTCAAAACATGTTCAAGTCAAAAGTAAACCATATATTGTATAGTTATAAGTTTTTAAATAATTTCGAATTTAAATTTAATGTGTTATGTAAACCATACTTTAAATACCCACCCTCCTTCCCATCCGTAATTTGTAATTCCTATTAACCTCGAGATGGCCGCGAGTAATCGGCTCTATCCTCCTAACTTTAGTTTTTAAAGATAAATGATGTACATAAATATGAAAATTTGGCTCATAAGGATTGATTCGATTGAGCCTGTACAAATAAACGATTATTAAAAAAAAAACATTAGCCTTAGATTGTAGTTAGTTTAACTTGTATGTTTACTATAAGTTTTTTTTATCTGTGTTTGTGTTTTCTTTTCTTTCTCAAAAATGTTCCAGTCAAAAGAAAACCAATTGTTGTATAGTTGTAAGTTTTAAGCCAATTCTGAATGTAAATTAAACGTGCTTTGTAAACCACACTTAAAATTCCCGCCCATCTACCCATCCGTACAATTGTTATTCCTATTAACCTCGAGACGGCCGCGAGTAACGTTAGTTTTAATCATTCCGCATCGAACGCTGAAGAGCTTCGGTTCAGTTTTTTTTGCACCCCACACTACCTCTTTTGGTTGTTTTTTTCTCCACCTGCTATTAACAACGCGGTGAATACAATTATTTTTTTGTTTGAACCGCCGATATCCAGCCGAGCGTTCCTTTAGGGAAGCAGACATTCCCGGCCGAGTCCGACGGATGATCTGTCCAGCCAGAACCATCGTAAACACCCGAGGGAAAAAGTGAAACCCCATAAGCATCATCGTAGCAGGGAAGGTCATCGCTCCATCCAACACACTTAAATTCGATTTTGCTGTTCGGTAAAAAAAATGACGAAACATTTCGGTAAACATAACATCTTACCGATTTTTCGGTAAACATAAAAAATGTTACCGTAATTTTGTAACACTTTACCGAACGATCTGTAATGTTGAATTTTATTTACCGTATACGGTAGAAAAAAATACAATCCATACGGTAAAAACAAACAATCACTGAATACGGTAAGAACTTTACCGAACAAAACGTAAAACGAACTCTGAATAACCGAAGCCCGGTAAAGTATTATTAACTGTCAAACTGTCAGCCATTTTCTATGAAGCCTCGTGGTTCCAGTGATCGGTTGTCCAGAAGGTGGTTTGGATATTGATTAATTTTAATTATTCCATGTATGTATGTAGAAAATAAACCAGCGTTAATTAGGCTAGCTATAAATATTTCAAATGTGCTGATTACACGCTAAACAATCAATAGGTTCGATGTAAAAAGGGATTATTATTCTAAATGATACACATGCAAAATATATTTGCAGCATTGTATCCATCTACAGGTAGAACACAACTTCACTGACCAGCATCCGATGCAGTCGACACGCATCGTTCGTTGACTGCGCCATATGCTGGAAAGACCTCACAGTCCCGGTCGGAATAACAACAAATATAGTTTTGTTTAATATATTCAATTAACCAATAACATCCAAATATTTTGGTGTTTAACGATAAAAACAAAAACAAAATACCGAAACGGTTCGGTACCAGACTACACAAATTACCGAACTGTACGGTAATTTTTGACAGATCATCAAATCTTCCATTACCGAACTGTACGGTAGTTTTTGACAGTTCATCAAAAAATTTGAGTACCGAACGTTCGGTAATTGATTTAATTACCGAACAGATTACCGAACGTTCAGCTGTTGAAAGTTCGGTAAAAAATTACCGAATACTGTAAAATTTTCTAAGTGTGTTGGGCTGTCACTTTGCTATGGGTGAAATGTTTTGATAGCCATTTAATAACAACGGTGCTGTTTGGCGAAACAGTTTGTTTTTTTTTATGCGTACCGTGTCTAGTGTCCGTTTTAAAATTTAACGCGACCGAGGTGGCAGAAGTGATATGGAGCTATTAAAGAAAAAAAATGACTCGGGAAGCTCCAAAAAATTAACCGGTTATTATACTTATACATAATTATTCCACTTATTTGATTGCGTTTTTCAGTTTTCTTTTAAATAAATTCCAAAAACATTTCCTTTCGCATATCGTCTCAGCGCTATGGAATACTACATCAAAAGTTCTTCCGGATTTGAACCCTCCTAATGGTTTAATGCCTTCTTCTGTACCAATTGAAGATGTTCCATGGCAAAACTATCAGTGAAAATTCAGTATTTCATGAGGATCTGCGTAATTCCGATGTGCTGTGTCACTTCCTGAAAAAAAAGGCCAGAAGTTTCTTTCAGGAATTTTTTTCTTGATCATTAATTGGAGTCAACGGCATGCTATGTCCCAAGAAAAGCGTTTCTTGACAAACGAAAAGTATTCGTTTTAACATGAACTTTCAGTAGATTCTATCAAATTGCTAATGGAATGTTTCAATGTACCCGTGAATTTCGTCAATAAATCAAATACATTTGGTTTTATTTGAATTTATAGTTTACTTCTATCGAATTTGGTGAAAGAAAATTCACTAAAGCACAATATTTTCAAAAAAAAACTCAATTTGGGATTATTTTTACTGCCGTTTCGCTGTTGTTAAAACATTTATTTTCACTCAGCATTGAGTTTTTTCGAACTACTCAAAATTGGATACTTTGTAAATAACTCAATTATGACTGGTTTTTCTTTGCTGTCAAGATGGGTGAAAATGACTTAATTTTGGGTTGTTTGGTATCTCTGTGTTGGGTTAGTTTTTAATACCGTATACTGAACAGTTATACATCTGTGAACGCATGCTCTTGAGTACTAAAAATATTATACCACTTCATTTTCAAAACACGCGAGATGCGCCTGACGTTTCTCACGAATAAATTTGTGGACCGCAAAACACGCTGTTTTGGGAGGTTTCCGTATCGTATCTGTCGGGTAAATTTAAACTTTCTTTATTCATAAAGTGGCCAAAATATTTGCGTTATCAGCATGTCCACAACCTATGCAAGGGAATATTCCCGGGACGGGAAATATTTTGCATTCATCACCAGCCAGGGCAAGTTTGTTGTGTACGACGTCGAAACGAGCAACGTGAATCAAATCTACACTCCGAATCTGCACCTGAATGTACCATGTACGTGTTTCGCCTGGGTTGAAATCGGTGTCGGTGGCCAAAATAGTGCTAAGAAGAAAAAGAAACGTTCCAGCTTGGGTGACGGAACTGCGCAGCCCCAAACGTTCGTGGCCTTCGGCACCAGCAAAGGAGGAGTCGCTCTATATGGCTTAGCCTCGGCTAACATCGAGAAAGTGTTCAAAGGATCCGGGCATTCGGGGCCGATTACGGCGATCTGTGTACAGGGAGATTGTTTATTCACATCAGGAGTAGATGGAAAGGTTATCGAGTGGTGTCTGCGAGAATGTGAACAGCGAAAGGTCCACAACCTGGGAGTTGAAAAGCTGACTTGTTTGGCAGTGGTCGAGGAAGGATCAAAGATTTTGTCAGGAGCAAAGCAGCTAAAATTATGGGAGGTTGAGAATGGGAAGACGGTTAAAACGTTAATCGGACATACGTCGAATACGGGGCTTGTAAAAAAGATTGTCAGCCAGGATGGCCAGGCATTCGTTTTAACAGGATCGAATAACGATCGGAATGTTTCAATTTGGTCTGTGGAAGGAGATGATAATTCTGCAGTTGGATTGTTTGCTATGGACGATGCTCCGGAGTATTTTTCAACTAGAATGGTGGACGGAAAGTTGCATTTAGTCGCGGTTTCCAAATCTGGAGTAGCACACTATTTCATCAAAAGATTGGATAAGTATGTCTCGAAGAATAAGATTGTGTTGATTTTATTCATATCATTGTTTGTATTTTCAGGATCAACATCAATAAACCGATTAAAGCCAGCTACACCTATGAAGTGGCATTAGATGCGGCGACAACCGGTTCGAAGGCTGTAGATCGATTGCCGATTTTTACAGCCAGTGTGGAGTTTTCTTCAAACCAGGATCAACTGTTGGTTGCCTACGGATCTGACCTTTGTCTTAAGTTCGAACAAATCACCATTGAAAAAGACCTCAAGCACAATGTCATCATTCGCGAAATGATCAAAGGACTGCTGCCGAAGGATAAGAGCGAGAAAGATCTTAAAGCAAAGGTACCTACCGTTGATAAGGCCGTTGCCGAGTTCTTGAATCCGGTCAACGCTGGAAGGAAATCCCTCAAAACTGTAGAAATTCCAATGGAAGCCCGCTTGGAAAATCTGGCCTTATCTGCCGATGGTGATTCACGGTCTAAAGCCAATCAGAAGAACATGGTCCACTTGCTTATACAAGGCCTCCACAGCAAGGATGCCGAAATCCTGCGCAGCGTTTTCAGCAAAAACGAACCGGAGCTTATACAACGAACGGCCGAGAGGATACCGGCGCAGTATGTAAGCATTCTGCTGAACGAGCTGTCCAGTCTTATGCAGAAGAAGACAGTGCAGTGAGTATCTTCTTTCAGGAGTGTAACATTGGTAGAAACTAATTTTGAAATCAATTATTGCAGTGTCGCAACGGCCGTCTGTTGGTTGAAGGCTTTAATACACAGCAACGCCAGTCAACTGATGGCATTGGGATCGGAAAACCTGCTGTCCAATTTCGGAACTTGCTTGGGAATTATTGAATATCGAGTGGAACATTCCAACTCCCTCTCGAAGTAGGTTTCACGCTTGAAGTAAGTCTTTTTGGAAAAATTTGATGGAAAGAGTTTTTCTTATCTCCTCTAGATTGAGTGGACGTCTGGAACTGTTGGTAAGTCAAATTGATCGGACCGAACGTTTGGTCAAAAATCCCGACCAGACGAACAATGCTCATGTGCTGATATATCAGGAAGAAGATGATTCCGAAGCGGATTCGGTTCTCGATAAAGAGCACGGTTCGTCCGAGGACGAGTATGACGGAATGATGGATGAAGATGGCCCGGAAGAGGACGATGCCGAGGAAGACGAGGAGGAACCTCCATTGGCGGGAAGTTTCGTGCGGTTGCGAAATGGGAGTGGAAGACAGAGCGAGCAAAACCTGCAAGTGGACGAAGAGTCCAGCGGTGAAGATGAGGATGACGATGACGATGAAATGGACGTATCGGATTAGTGTACAGCCTTAGCCTTATGTTTTGCTATGTAGAAAGATATCTATTGTATTGTGTATTGAGTGTACAATACATTAAACCTCCAAACAAACGGTCGTTTTTTTTATTTTGAACGAGATGGGTTTTTATTTGTTCTTGTTACCTTGTAGAAATCAATTACACCACAAAAAAGCATGACAGCCAAAACTTTGAACTGCGGTGAATCTACCAGTAGACAGGCATATTTTTATTAAATCATGAGAAGTAGAAGTTAAAATCTATTAGTCGTACCTAGAGCTGAGGGTGCCCCCTAAATAAAACACCATTCCTGCTTGCTGATTCCAAGTCTGATGCCGAGTTGTTGCTTGAAACATCGTAAACCAGAACGCGAAATTACCGAAATTCAACGATACACTGAGCCTTCTGACCGAAGTTTGTATTAATGAAATAAGCTTCGACCTTGCTCACATGTCCAAAGGAAGTCCCTACCCCTCTCATCGCAGTCGAGCCCCTCCTGCCCACGTCCAACAGCCGTCCCGGCCCTGCGTTTGAGTTGGGAGACGGGGTTTTCTGGATTCGGAGTAACGCCAAGTATTGTCAACCAACGAACACGTCCCGCCCTGAGGGTATTTCTTCTCCCAGTGCTAGTACACTTCAACTGCGGAATTCGGACATTGTCATCTACTACCAGAATGTTGGTGGATTGAACTTCCTCATGGATGATTATCGGTTAGCGATCATGGATTATTGCTATGACAGTATAGTCTTGACTGAGACATGGTTGGATCCTCGCACTGTTTCATGTTACGTTTTTGGAGATGGTCACGAAGTTATTGTTTTCTTATTTTTGCGAACTGTCCTTGGTCACGAAGTATTCCGCTACGATCGAAACAAAAACAATAGCAGGAAATCGACCGGCGGTCGCGTTCTTATTGCAGTTAGTTCCAGGCTGAAAGCAAGTGCAATTGAAGACGATTCTAGGATCACCGCGGAACAATTTTGGGTAGCACTTCAGCTTAAAGGCCGTCAACTAATTCTCTGTGTGGTATGCATTCCTCCGGAACGAGCTCGAGACTTGAAATTATTTGATGCGCATTGCTGATTTGTCTTTGCCACTTCGGATAGGGCAACCCTCAACGATGAAGTGATGTTTTGGGAAACTTCAACCTAGCGAACATTGCATGGACTCACAGCTCTGTCCCGACCATGTAGGCTCTTCTTTTTATGCAGGGACAATTCAGCTTCTGGACAGATAAAATACCGCAACTCTATCCCAAGTTAATGACTTTGTAGCTCGCGACTTCGATGACACTCCTGTTACTGTGTCATATGACTTCCGTAAAGTGCTGTCTAATTTGGATTAACAGAACATTCTTGATCCAACCGAAGTTAATATCGCTGCTCTAACTTTTTCCCACGTCTTGGCTTATGTCATTGACAGGCACGTCGCAAAAAGGATCGTTCAGTCTGAATCTCGGGTCCCTTGGATAAGCCGCATAACGAAAAACAATTTGCTATAGAGTCAAAACTATATTTCGAATGTAAGATATATTATCACATTTTATGTAATTGTTATCGAATAGTTGATTCTCATTTGCACCATACAACCTTTACATTAACACGTATTGTTAATGTATGTCATATTGTCATTGAAAGGTTTTTTATTGTCTGCACTAGGTCTGGATTATATACCAACTTTTTGGCATAGAGTACAGCAAAAATTTTGTTCGTGAAAATCGCCATTTTTTTATGGTAACCTAACTTAACCGCCTACTCAGCACTTTTTTTTTTGGCCTTTTACCATCTGACATATTGTTAAAACTTAGAAGATTTTTAGTTTAAAGTTGTCAACTATAAGGGTAAATGTCGTAACAAAAACGGAAACGGTCGTCAACAATAAGGGACAGGGTCTAGGAAAGGTTTGTGATTATGCGGGGACTTACGGTCTTTGTGCGCTGAGACGCACCAATAGAGCGGCTCTCAAAAGATTCACGAGATACCGCACATTGTCGCTTAAACGCCATTATAGACGACTCAACTACGAATACAAACGACTAAGTCGTGTGCATTTTCAACACCATCTGAGTGGGGTTCAATGGCGACTTAAATCACACCCGAAATCCTTTTGGAACTATGTTAATCAACAACGCAAGGAAGTAGGCTTACCATCAACCATGGTCTATAATAGCGAAACCGCTGGCACCCATCAGCAAATTTGCGATATGTTCTCGGCAAAATTTGCTAGCGTGTTTGAAGACCCTGTTTGTTTGTTCCCTTGGAAAATCAAACCCTCAGCCTCGTGGATTTGGATTTTTAAACTATCTCGAACGTGGCATCATTTCTTAAAACATCGTTTAAGTCCGGACCTGATAGTGTTCCGTCCGTTTTTCTTAAACAGAATATGGCCTATCTTCTGGATCCTCCTTAGTGGCATATTTCCTTTTGCTGGAAAACGGCAGACATGTTTCCAGTGTTTAAAAAAGGAAGCAAGCGGGACATTAATAACTACAGGGGAATCACATCGTTAAGGACATATGGGATCAAGTCCCTATTACTTCGAAGTTTGCTGATCACAAACCTCAAATACTATTACACACCAAATTTTCAATATCATGTTCGGTACTTATTTTGCTGAATTCGGTCTGTAAAACAGAAATTTCACCGAACATTTAGTAAAATATGACATTTGACAAAGGAATTTCTGTAATTTGCAGAAAACTACCGAACATTGTAGAAAAAAACTACCGATTAAAACTGTAAATGGCAGCAGTTCCGTAGCACTGTAAAAATAATTACGAATGAACTGTAAATTTATTCTTTTGCAAAAGAAGTGTAAAAAAAGTACCGAATAGATTGTAAATTTATTCCATGCTGTCAAACGCAATATTTTCCCACCATTTTGAAGTTGAATGTTGGCCAGCTCTGGTGAGTTGCACGGTGCAGCCAAAAATAAGTGCCAAAAATGGAGATATAGACAGCAACTTTCCGGGACCGTAGCCACATTCACAAGGAAAGGAATTTTGTTGGCTTACTCCAAGGATCATCCGATTGCAGCAACGTTAAATGGGAAATTCCTAAGATATTTTACGCAACGGTAACCAGGTGTTAGTTTATCTGATTATACTTTTTTAATTATTAACACACAAATAACTGATCTAAATGAACAGAAATGGGCAAGAAATGAATGCGAATGACATATTAATATAACTCATTAACTATCCTCAATTTCAAAACCAAGAAATAAAATCAATAAAAACCCATTCACAAACGAATCTGTAAATTTTGCTGAGCAACTGTAAATTTTTTACATCATTTTCGGTAAAAATGTGACAGCTCACGTTACCAATCGTTCAGCAAAATTTACAGAACATTTCAGAAGGTTTTGACAGCTCAGTAGCGAAGATAAATTTACTGAACGTATTGTAAAGCTAAAAAACTACCGAATCGATTACCGAATGTTCAGCTGTTTCATATTCGGTAAAAAATTACAGTATACTGTAAAAAAATCTAAGTGTGTAGGACTTCTGGCGTGAAATTTCCAAGAATCGTTTGCTCCACTGAAGCATCATTGGTTACACACTTAGATTTTTTGACAGAAATCTGTGAAAGTTTACCGAATTTTCAACATCTGAACGTTCGGTATTCCGATTTAACGGATTTCGGTAAAATTTTACAGTTTTCTGTAAAAAATTACCGGATTTCGGTAAAATTTTACCGAAATCCGTTAAATTAGTTTACCGAACGTTCTGCTGTTGAGAATTCGGTAAACTTTTACAAATTTCTATAAAAAAATCTAAGTGTGTAGTGGGGCATCAACAGACCAAGTTCAGGCCCTAATGATTTTGGTTTAGATAAAGAGAAAAAAAAAACGTTACACAATATCTTAGTCAAGTCATGATTTTAAAAATTAAAACTATACACTTATCTTAACTACGTGCGTCAATTGTTCCAAAAACGGTGGAAAATCTCCGACAAAGTGCATTCCGCGTCAGATGGAAGTCGAAAACTGACGCCACCCTATTGAAGATTCGCTGCAACCCGTGGATAGCGCTACCATAGACTAACTCTAAGACCAGTAGGTCCCAAACAAATACGATTTTTTTCTTGGCTCAGTCAGTACTAGCACATCGGTCCCAAGCTCGGTCCCAAGCTTAATAATACGCCCCTCATAATGAACTCACACGAACACACTCTCAAATATTCTGTCAAAATAACACAGCAAATCAAAACAAAGGCGCAAATATGTATAATTAGGTGCAGACTGCAAGGTGTACTTCGGACCAAGGGGTTCTACAACAGTGAACCAATTTCAAATCTCTAGTTGCATATTGATTGTTGGTAATACCCTTTTCCATGTGTCCAGAACCTTTATTTTCACTTCCTTTTCAATACGCGACATTTTGAAAACGCAGAATTTGAACCGCACAAACAAGTAAACAAAAGAAAGCTGACAGTCAAACGCACAGCATGCAGTGTTCAGAGCATAAAACCATCACAAATACATGCGTACAACGCAAATGTATGTGGATAGCTTATATTCGATACACTCCTTACATCGGGAAATGTTGACGCGGTTTGTCGAATCGTTTTCACTGGCGCACTTAAGTCCTCAGTAGCTTTTCGTTTTAACGCATTTCTGTATTTTACTTCCAGCACGTGAATCGGGTCATATTCGTGGTTATGGTCCGTTCTCGATAGTATGTGATGTGTCTGGTTACGCTTCTCGGTAACTAATCGGGATTTGCATTTCCGACCAGTGTCTTTGGTCGAATGGCTTCTCCCTTTACATTCCCAATAAAATGTGTTATTTACCTGTAAATGTATTAAAAATACGCTTAGTATGATTTGTTTCCACATTTGTTGAATGCATAAAATCTAACTTCAATTACATACAGAATTGTAGCACCTAAATATGCATTTCAATTTATATGAAAATGAGGTTATAGTAACATGTGATGATCTGGTAGTCGGCATATTGAAAAGATTACAACTTACCGGTTTTCTGTTGGCATAGTAAACAAAACCGCGATACGTAGGCATTTCCTTGTTTTTTGAAGTATTTAAAATCTCTGGTCCTGGAGGTTCAATACTCGCTTCGCCAAAGCCAAGAAAATCTTCCTCTTCGTCGGACATGTTGGATACAGCAAACAATAAGCGTGTTCACTGATGGATGATTTCCGACACACTGATTGCTGAATCGCAATCGCAAGCGTTTCTCAAATTATGGGTCGCAACCCATAAAGGCCTCTCCAAACTGCAGCGATTTTTTTGCCGCCGCCGCAGCGAAATCGCGGCGAAAAATATCGCCACGATGAGATTATTGTACGGCTGTATCATGCAAACAACTTTGGGATTTGGTAGACAAGCAGTTGGTGAAATTTCAGCAAACTGACCGAGCAGGTGCCGAGCAGGTGAGCTTCGAGAACTTCATGGCAAACACTTCACTGGACATGCGAGCTCGTGGAAACTATGGGCAAACTACATCCACTCGACCCCCGCGCAAGAACGAGAGCGAAAGAAGACTGAGCTACCTCCACTTTCCATAATTAAGTTTTTTCGGTCTGTTCCTACTTCGGAAGCTGTACAGCTGGAATGTTCTCGCTACGGATTGTCTGTAGCTAGTACCATCAACGATGCGTTTTCTGCAGAGCTTTCAACATTGGAGGAAGAAGCGGATCAGATCATATCTCTGGGACAGAGATTGAAACACCGTATCAGCGCACTGCGAACACGATCTTCCATCAACTCAAGCCTAGTTTCAGCGTTCCAGGAGTCTCACAGACCAGAAGAAAACGAAATAAGTCGTTCTCTTACAGATAACATTTCGGACATGTTTGATGTGGATCACATGTAATAGTGAAAGTCTTGTCTATGATGAATTTTGTATTTTTGTAGATAAGTAAAGTAAATTTATTGATTATTTTGTTTCAAATCCAAAGAAAATTCTCTTATTCGTTACGAACCTGATTCTCGTTTTGGGTCATTCCAATCGACGGATCGAAGAACCCGCCTGGTAAATAGCCACAATGTTTATAAATTTTACTACAATCATAGTTTTCAAGTGCCATGAATGTTTCAAGCGGTGAAAGTTTGCTAATGAAAGAGCTAATGAAAGTTTTTCGTTCTTGTTTTCAACAGAAGCTTTTCTAATTCGCGATTTTGTCATTCCAAATACCAATTCCACGGGATTGAAGAATCGGCAATACGGTGGCAAAAACACTGGGAGAATACCTATTGAGCGTAGATAAAGAATTATATTGGGGTCACAGTGGATCCATGCTCCATCCATAATCCACACCGAATACCGTTGTGCGAATACCTGGATACCGCTGTACTTTTTTATTCTTCAAACCAAATTCGCGGCAGGAATTAAAGAATATTTTTCTGGTGAAAGTACCCTCTGTTTCAAATGTATCTAAGACACCATTCATATCCAGAAAACATAAGTATGACGCCCTAGGGCGGCGCACAAATTCTCCACGATACACTAGCCGTTTTCCCTTTGGTCCGTAGCCTCGGTTCCTCAAAATTCCCTTGCTATCTATCGATACCTCATCAAGAAACACAAGATAAAGGTCTCAGTTGAACGAGATCACTTCTGAGCAAAATCGAAAAATTTCATGCTCCTTAATTTGAATAGCCCTACGTTCTAGCACAGAGAACAGACCCCCAGGCTCAAACGACCGCTTGTGATCATAAACGGAACTGTCGATTCAAATTAGTATGGAATGTCTTATGGGGTGGCGCTAGTGTTCCAATTTTGACATAGGGACATTGACATAGAGTTGTTCTGTTACGTCATCAATGTTGGTAAACAAAGCGATGGTGAAAGGTACAAATGGGACGAAAATGTGAATACTATTGGTGCACAAATCAGCAAGGAAATACTTTGGGAAAAACATCCCACAGGTCTCCCTGACACAATGATTTGTAAGTTAATTACGCAAACATTTGAGAAAAGAGCAATTAACCCAGAATCAGCAGGCCCAGTCAAGGACTACAAATTTACAACCCAAGTGATATTTCCAGATCTGTTTTTTTACATGGGTGCCGGATGATAGATCGAAAATTTATCTACACGGTGAACGCTTCTTAACCAAGGGAAGAGTAATATATTTTTACAACATTTTTCACAGACCATCTTTCTATATACGTGGAAACCAAACCAAGGGCAAAAAAACGCATCGCGTCGGTTTGTGCGCTCTCATAAGCCGCCAGGTAATCTTATTGCGGCGATTTCGCTGCGGCGGCGGCAAAAAAATCTCTGCAGTTTGTGGAGACCTTAAGTCGGTTGAAAGCTATTTTGGTGGGTCCCGATACTTTGATTATAACCAATAGATGCGGATTAGTATATTATTAATACTTCTAAACTAAGAATAAAATAGGGGGTTATGATTTTAAATAGAAGGGGGTGGTGGGGAAAGGAAAGAGTGTTGTTGGAGGAGTGGGAGTTGGTTTGGGGGAATTTGTGAAAATAGGGAGTTTGGTGTGTGTTGGGGGGAAGTTTTTTTTTTTGGGTGGGGGGGTGGGTGTGTTTATAATATAATCACGAAAAACAACATTGTTTAGCAATATTTCAACGTAAGTTGAGAAATCAATTCACAAGTAAGTGTCATGGGTTTCCTTACTTATGTAGTGCTGTGTTAAACAGTTTAATGTTTATGTTTATACGAAATGAACTTTTTGATATATGGCTTTATGCCAAATAACCTCATCATACAGGCCTTACGCTCCTATCGGTTATTATGCCAAATGGTTATTATGCCAAATGACCACTTGGATTCTATGTTATTTCAAAAGTGTTATGCCAAATGGTCATTATGCCAAACGACTTTATGCCATATGGGCTGCCCCCCATCCATAGAACCAGCAATCCGAGATATAGTTATTTCCCAACCCTTGAACATAACAGTTGTTCTTATTAACCAATCCGATCTACGACAGATCCTAATAGATTGTCAGAATAGCCTTCACATTCGGTGGCATTCACTGTAAGAACAGCATCTTGAACAAATCCTCCGGACCAGTTCTTTCATCTTCGCGTGTAAGTGGGTTGGCCGCATGTCTTTTAAATCGAAGGATTTTGGACGTTTCAATCTACACTGCGCTGATACTTTGCACTAATCGTTCTTGATGACTTCGTATTTATTTTGTGCTGGGGGCGTCATGACCAGGTCCACAACGTGGCAAATTACCTCGACCTTGGCAATGTGATAACATTTCGTGTAATCACGAACGACGTTTAGCGTGAACTACAAATTGTTAACCAAAATGCGCAAAGTTAGGACACCTCACGGCATAGGCAATAAACAAATCTCCAATTTAGAGAAATTCCTTGCATCTTGGGCTCGATCAGCTAATTACCGGTCAACATGAACTAAGTAAATTTCCCTTTTAACCTATAAAGATCGTAAGTTACTAATATAGCACGAGAACCTAGATTTGAACAAGAACATTAATTGATTTGATTGTAGCTAAAATTAAACATCAAAAATTAAATTGAGTTTAACGTCATTTTATTCATGTGTTACGTGACAAGATATAATATCATTAAATGCGCTTTGCACTGGTAACGAACTGGGAAAACTAGAACAGAAACAAACAGATGAACAACTATCAAAATTAGGTAACTAAGTAGCGTGGTCAAGTACGATTTGATTGATAGAGATTCAAACATTTACTCCCGATTGTAGATTTTCGGCTTACGCGGGCGCAAACGATATTTAGTCGAATTAAGATCGAAGTCGGGCTTCGGTTCAACCGAACGTGTAATACTTTCCAACTCGCGCTCTTCCGACTGCGAGCGCGACATCTTCGAACGGAAACGAATTTGTTTGAACAAATTTTCGCTCCTTTCGCCCCGATCGATTTCCGTGAACATTTCTTCCAGCTGCTCGTTGACAGCCTCCACGTCAAGGCAGTTGAAACTGTCCAGTTTCCTGCGGTGATGTTCGATTGCTTGAACCTCGGCGCAATCACTTATGCTTTTCCGAATGATTGCCTTATCGAGAGCTTGCTTCCGATTAGAACACCTGTGAAGGTACTCATCAATGGTTCCAGACACGATGAATCGTATCACATGTACCTGTTTTTCTTGTCCGATGCGATGGGCACGATCTTCGGCCTGGAAGTCGGCCTGTGGATTCCAATCAATGTCATAGAAAATTACTGTATCGGCCGTGTGAAGGTTTATTCCGACACCACCGGTTCGGGTAGTTATTATAAAAATAAACGTGTCTGAATCCGGCGAATTGAACTCGTCAATCATTTGCTGCCTGGACTCCTGTTGAGTAGTTCCCGTCATGCGATGGAACTTGTAGCCTTTCCACACTAAATAATCTTCCAGAATATCCAGCATAACGGCCATCTGGGAGAACAAAAGGACGCGAGCACCCCGCTGGTGAAGCTCCGTAAGCACCTTGTCCAGGACAATCATTCGAGAGCTAACATCAACTATATCTTGCCCAACCAGAACAGAGAACTCCGATTCTGCTCCAGGTATCAAATATGGATGCAGTGTGACTGCACGCAGGTGTGGGAATATGTTCCTGATTAAGAACTTCACACGAGTTCCATCGAATTTCGTCACATTAACATCCTTACAGAGCACTTTTTTGGACCAATAATTCATCTCTCGGGTAGGAGGAATGAGCAGGGTTGTCTTAATTTTTGGCGGAATGGCAAGTTCCACATCGGACTTGATGCGTCGCAACATGATTGGTTGCAATATTTTCTTTAACCTTAGAGCTCGTTCGTGATCTGGATCTATACAGTCGTCTACTTTGAACCACTCATCGAAGTCTTTTGAGTCATGGAAAAACTCTGGCAGCAGCAGATTCAACAACGCCCATAACTCATGTAGGTTGTTGTTAATAGGAGTACCGGTCATGAACAACAAATTCCGATATGTAGTGCTCCGTAGGGCCTTGGAAAGTTGAGAATACTCGTTCTTACAGCGCTGCGCTTCATCCAGCACTATGTACTGATATTTCAATTTTTTAAAATAGTAGTGCTCGGAAGTGAAAAAATGATACGGGGTTATAACTACATCCCAATTACGACGTGGGGATGTCAGAGCTTCACGAAACCGTACCTTACTGCCACGGCAGTGTCCATGTAGAATACGAACGCTTGGAAGAAACCGGGCGAATTCACGCTCCCAATTCTCGATCGTCGACAAGGGTACAATAACTATGTGAGGTCCTTTTATGTCCCTGAAACACAAAGACCAAATTGTATTAAAATCAAAATCAGAAGACCTTTAATTTGCTACCCACCTATGATTGCGTAGATATCCTAGAATCGAAATTGCTTGCAGGGTCTTGCCCAAACCCATCTCATCGGCCAGAATTCCGTTGATACCATTGTCGTGCAACGAAATTAACCAATTCAGCCCTTCCACCTGATAGTTCCGCATTACCCCCTGGATGAATTCAGGTGACTCGGTGTACTTAACCACTTCCTGCCTCTCTATCTTGAAACGTTTCTTAGCGTGAATACGATTATTATTGGAATCATCAACCGATCCTCCCGTAGCTGCCAGTTGTCGTTTGCGACGCGTATTTCGGTCCTGATGTCTATGTTCGGCAAATTTGACAAAGTTTGAGATCCGCTCCTCCAGATATTCCAACTGGCGTAGTCGATCTAGAGATATAGCCTCCTGATACTCACGTTCACTCAATGAACAGTCTTCCGATTGGTTACTGGATGAGCTCTCTTCGATGATATCGATTGGAGTCGTTGAATGGCGTCGGCGATGCTACGGAAGGAACAAATTAATCAGGAAGTCTGAATGTGCTATTATTTGTATTTTTTTTTGTCTTTTGTTAGTGTACACTTTATTACAAGTCAAGTGTATCAAGTTATTTTATTTCGTTTGTTGGCAATGCAATAATTATGTACATATTCCTTGAATTATCTTTCTAAAACTTTACTCATGTCAATTGGTAGAGAACACTGGAGAATGGATTTATGGTATGGTACCTACACAATCTATAGAAAAAGAATAGCAAATTGAAAGCAATTACTTTAACTGATTTAAAAACTTGAAATCCCTCTTTCCATTCGCTTCAGTTATGCAAAGGGATCTTCGGGAAATCCGGAACATCGTAAATCGCAGAGTTGCCCGAGCTCGAACAGGTAATTTTTACATTCACTGATTAAATTCTGGATAAACATTTTAAAACATGACCGGCTGCCTTATAACTAACGAAGACAGTAGAACTTACCTTGCTGTTCCCGATCTCCAAACTCGAACGTTGATTTTCGGTATCGTTGAAGCTGTCCATAGTTCTCAAGATTTCGATAAGAGTGAATTCTATAAATCGTTGAGTGTATCAAATTTTGTTTTACTCGATTGAAGCGAACACGAAAAAACTCGTTTTTAACCGGTCATGCTGCCATTTCGATTCAAGAGACGTCTGGTTGTATGTTTGTCGCGCGCGCTGACTGCTTCGTTTGAGGAAGCAATGAAGTGTATAAGGTATGGAAAGTGCAATACACGCTAAGACAAAAGTACGGAAAAGTCGGTAAAAATACAGAAAACCACTAACCGTAACCGGCCAGTACCCATTAATAGGTAAAAATGTACCCATTTTTCGATAGTACTCTGAGAAAAATTCTATCGTTATACCGACAATTAAATCATGGTCAGGATGACTATCGCATATAGTGGTTACAATAACCATGAAAATGGTCGAATTCACCACGTTCATGGCATTTTTGACTATGATCATGGTAACAAGAACTATTCCGACATTATGGCAAATGTTGGATCAACTATTTTTAATGGTCGTTTTGACCATGATCATAGTCGGTTCAAAATCACTATACTCTGAGAAAAATTTCATCGTTGTACCGACAATTAAATCATGGTCAGGATGACTATCGCATATAATGGTTACAATAACCATGAAAATGGTCGAATTCATCACGTTCATGGTCGAATTCATCATGATAGGCCAGTATCGACTTAAAAAGTAAAGAGGTTACGGAATTTTGTTCAATATTACCAAGCGGAATTTTGACAATTGATCTGCATGGAACGAAATGTCACCTTCACTTACGGAATAATCGAGCGGAATATTTTTCCGAAAGTAAAAGTGACAGCTCCCATTAGTTTGCGTGGAAACCTTACAAATTCCAATTTTATTTTTCGTTCTTTTTAGGTGGATACTGCTGCAGAATTCGATTCTTTACTTTTCTGTTTCAGTAAACGGAATTTAACATGGGATTGAGATAGAAAAAGAAATTTCTTTTGAAGTCGATACCGACCTGATCATGGTAACAAGGACTATTCCGACATTATGGCAAATGTTGGATCAACTATTTATAATGGTCGTTTTGAACATGATCATAGCCGGTTCAAAATCACTATACTGCAATAGTCATCATAACCCCCAATAATGGTAAAATTGACTATCAAATTCCTCTCTGTGTACTGCAAAAGTCATCCTAACCCCCAATAAGGGCCTGTTCATAAACCACGTAGACTCATTTTTGAAAATCTCAGACCCCCCCTCCCCCCTCGTAGACTTTTCTCCATACAATTTTTTGAAATTTTGTATGGAGCGTAGACTTTGGTCAAACCCCCCCCCCCCCCCCAGAAAAGTCTACGTGGTTTATGAATAGCCCCTAATGGTAAAATTGACCATCAAATTTGTCTCTGTGTATATGAAGCTGTCAAAAAATGGGTGCTTTTAAAGCTAAAATAATGCATACTAACTACCCATTTTTTATTTCCAATGAGAGACCAAAAGATGGGTATTTTTCTACTCATTAATGGGTAAAAAATATCTTAGCATTCTCCTGGCTCGCTATGTATAGTTGAAAGGGCGCTATTCAAAAAATAAAAATTAACTTCACGTCGGAATCCAGTCCACGAAAACGCGAATAAACTGATGACTAAATTGGATAGCGAAATCTTCCAAAAACTGAGAGGTACGTTTATAATTTAATATAATAACACCAAATGCCTTAATTTCATCAGTAGAATCGAAATTCCAAGTATCTGCGCGGAACATTAATGAGTTTAAACCAGAGCAAATCGACCATCGGAAGCTGGATTGAATCCTACGGAGCAAACGGTTTACTGTCATCTAAGCAGCGAGAGCAAATATTCCGGAAGTTCAGCGCGATACATAGACAATGGATCGTGTCCTTATATCAAGAAAATCCAGTTCTTTACCTTGAGAAATGCAGAGAGTTTTTCTACCAACAGTTCCGGATTAAAATCAGTGGATCCAGTATCTGCAGAATTTTGCATGCTGTAGGACTCTCGTGGCAAGCGCTAGAACCACAGAGAACAGACGAATTGGCTCATACGAAAAAAGCAAAAAATCATCTGTATGCTAATAAAGTGGCACCGTAGTGCAGCGACATTCCATACTAATTACTGCCATCACTGTGAAAGCAATCCACTCATGGGAAGAGTTATTTTTCTCCATGCCATTTCTATTTCATGGGAAAAGCTAGGAGAAATGGACCTACCGTAAATTTGAAAAAAAAAAGTTATGAAGTTGTATAAAAACCTCACGTTCTACAAATTTAAGTTCTTTTGCCCTTGGTTTCCACGTATATAGAAAGATGGTCTGTGAAAAAAGTTGTAAAAATATATTACTCTTCCCTTGGGTAAGAAGCGTTCACCGTGTAGATCAATTTTCGATCTATCATCCGGCACCCATGTAAAAAAACAGATCTGGAAATATCACTTGGGTTGTAAATTTGTAGTCCTAGACTTGGGCCTGCTGATTCTGGGGGCATATTTTCAACCGATGTATCATAATGGACCTCTTTTTCATCCGTTTAAACATCAACCAAGTTTGGTGTCCCTGCAGGTGAAGTTGTTTCCATCCACCTCTGGAAGTCTACATCATCTTCGAGATATTCTCATTCCTTTACCTTATCTGCTGGCAAATTCTTGCTATGCTCATTCCCAATCAAGCACTAGCTCATCGGAATCCTCCACGAAACCTTCGCCGGAACCACAAGGGAATCCACGCGTTAGCATTCGAGGGTTAATTGCTCTTTTCTCAAATGTTTGCGTAATTAACTTACAAATCATTGTGTTTGGGAGACCTGTGGGATGTTTTTCCCAAAGTATTTCCTTGCTGATTTGTGCACCAATAGTATTCACATTTTCGCCCCATTTGTACCTTTCACCATCGCTTTGTTTACCAACATTGATGACGTAACAGAACAACTCTATGTCAATGTCCCTATGTCAAAATTGGAACACTAGCGCCACCCCATTAGACATTCCATACTAATTTGAATCGACAGTTCCGTTTATGATCTCAAGCGGTCGTTTGAGCCTGGGGGTCTGTTCTCTGTGCTAGAACGTAGGGCTATTCAAATTAAGGAGCATGAAATTTTTTGGTTTTGCTCAGAAGTGTTCTCGTTCAACTGGGACCTTTTTTTTGTGTTTTTTGGTGGGGTATTGGTAGATAGGGGGGGGTTTTTGGGGGAGCGGGGGGGGGGGGAAAAAGGAAAAAGGGTGGTGTGTGGGGGGGAATTTGGGCGCCGCCGGGGGGGGTTTTTTTTTTTTTTTTTGGGGTGGTGGGGTTGTTTTTTTTATTTTAGAAAAAGGGATTTTTTTAAAAAAAAAATTTTTTTTTTTTGTGGGGGGGGTTTTGGAAGAATAAAACCTGAATTAATCCACCGATGGTGAGACTGAACCCTTCTTACACTTCATCAGAATTACAAACTCAAATGTGGCCAATATGGTACTGTATACATATTTTCATCAGAAATTTCAGGAAGAACCAGGAATATTCGATATGTCATACATTCAGTTTATAAAATGAATTATTTGTCAATCCTGAACGTATTGTTCATCGATGTGATTAAAAGATTGTCATTAATAGTCTTTAACGACCTGTTTATATTAGGTATATAAAAGGAAAAATAACATAAATATTAGAAATTCCATATAATCAGTCCATAGAATGAATTATTACACAATCCTAAGCGTCAATTTTGATTATCAATATGGATTCAAGATGCTTAACAAGTACATGTTCGTTGAAAATTGTGTAGTTATAGTGAATGGAGACTTTGTGTTATTTTCGAATATACTCGTTGCAGTTCAAAACCGGACCACTCGAGCCAACCGATCCTACTCTAATTCTATAGAGTCGCATAGTGTGGCTAGTCCGCTGAATGTCGCTATACAACGCACCAGATGCAGAACAATAGAATACAAGCGGCATCGATTGGGGTGAGTGGTCTTGTTCGGTTTTGAACTGCAACGAGTATATTTTCATCTCACAATTATGGGCTCTCAGGTATTGTTTTGGTCATATCTCCATGAAGGATTATCCAATCCTAATGAAATTTTGATCAGTTATTTGAAGATTTTATAACTTCAATTTGGCGCTAACAAAACTAAAATCGGTACACATATAGCTCAGTATGTAATCGGAGACTAAACTGTTTGATTACTATTATAATAGGCCGTCAAGTACTGTTTCGTTCATATCTTCGTAACAAAATGTCCGAATAAAAAAAAATCAATAGCGTTCTATGGGAATGTTGTAGCTTTCATTTGCCGTCAACAGAACTGAAATCGGTTCACAAATGGCTGAGAAACCGATGTGACATTATTTGTAACGCACACACACACACACACACACACACACACACACACACACACACACACACACACACACACACACACACACACACACACACACACACACACACACACACACACACACACACACATACATACACACAGACATGTGCTCAGTTCGTCGAGCTGAGTCGAATGGTATATGACACTCGGCCCTCTGGGCCTCGGATAAAAAGTCGAATTTTCAAGCGATCTTAATACCCTTCTTTTGGTGTAAGAAGGGTAAAAAAACAACAAAAAAAAAAAAAGTTAAAAGTTTTTTTAAATTTTTTGGGGTTTTTTGGGGGTGTGGGTGGGGGGGTGGGGAGAGGGGAAAGTATCGGGACCCACCAAAATAGCTTTCAACCGACTTAAGGTCTCCACAAACTGCAGAGATTTTTTTGCCGCCGCCGCAGCGAAATCGCCGCAATAAGATTACCTGGCGGCTTATGAGAGCGCACAAACCGACGCGATGCGTTTTTTTGCCCTTGGTTTGGTTTCCACGTATATAGAAAGATGGTCTGTGAAAAATGTTGTAAAAATATATTACTCTTCCCTTGGTTAAGAAGCGTTCACCGTGTAGATAAATTTTCGATCTATCATCCGGCACCCATGTAAAAAAACAGATCTGGAAATATCACTTGGGTTGTAAATTTGTAGTCCTTGACTGGGCCTGCTGATTCTGGGTTAATTGCTCTTTTCTCAAATGTTTGCGTAATTAACTTACAAATCATTGTGTCAGGGAGACCTGTGGGATGTTTTTCCCAAAGTATTTCCTTGCTGATTTGTGCACCAATAGTATTCACATTTTCGTCCCATTTGTACCTTTCACCATCGCTTTGTTTACCAACATTGATGACGTAACAGAACAACTCTATGTCAATGTCCCTATGTCAAAATTGGAACACTAGCGCCACCCCATAAGACATTCCATACTAATTTGAATCGACAGTTCCGTTTATGATCACAAGCGGTCGTTTGAGCCTGGGGGTCTGTTCTCTGTGCTAGAACGTAGGGCTATTCAAATTAAGGAGCATGAAATTTTTCGATTTTGCTCAGAAGTGATCTCGTTCAACTGAGACCTTTATCTTGTGTTTCTTGATGAGGTATCGATAGATAGCAAGGGAATTTTGAGGAACCGAGGCTACGGACCAAAGGGAAAACGGCTAGTGTATCGTGGAGAATTTGTGCGCCGCCCTAGGGCGTCATACTTATGTTTTCTGGATATGAATGGTGTCTTAGATACATTTGAAACAGAGGGTACTTTCACCAGAAAAATATTCTTTAATTCCTGCCGCGAATTTGGTTTGAAGAATAAAAAAGTACAGCGGTATCCAGGTATTCGCACAACGGTATTCGGTGTGGATTATGGATGGAGCATGGATCCACTGTGACCCCAATATAATTCTTTATCTACGCTCAATAGGTATTCTCCCAGTGTTTTTGCCACCGTATTGCCGATTCTTCAATCCCGTGGAATTGGTATTTGGAATGACAAAATCGCGAATTAGAAAAGCTTCTGTTGAAAACAAGAACGAAAAACTTTCATTAGCTCTTTCATTAGCAAACTTTCACCGCTTGAAACATTCATGGCACTTGAAAACTATGATTGTAGTAAAATTTATAAACATTGTGGCTATTTACCAGGCGGGTTCTTCGATCCGTCGATTGGAATGACCCAAAACGAGAATCAGGTTCGTAACGAATAAGAGAATTTTCTTTGGATTTGAAACAAAATAATCAATAAATTTACTTTACTTATCTACAAAAATACAAAATTCATCATAGACAAGACTTTCACTATTACATGTGATCCACATCAAACATGTCCGAAATGTTATCTGTAAGAGAACGACTTATTTCGTTTTCTTCTGGTCTGTGAGACTCCTGGAACGCTGAAACTAGGCTTGAGTTGATGGAAGATCGTGTTCGCAGTGCGCTGATACGGTGTTTCAATCTCTGTCCCAGAGATATGATCTGATCCGCTTCTTCCTCCAATGTTGAAAGCTCTGCAGAAAACGCATCGTTGATGGTACTAGCTACAGACAATCCGTAGCGAGAACATTCCAGCTGTACAGCTTCCGAAGTAGGAACAGACCGAAAAAACTTAATTATGGAAAGTGGAGGTAGCTCAGTCTTCTTTCGCTCTCGTTCTTGCGCGGGGGTCGAGTGGATGTAGTTTGCCCATAGTTTCCACGAGCTCGCATGTCCAGTGAAGTGTTTGCCATGAAGTTCTCGAAGCTCACCTGCTCGGCACCTGCTCGGTCAGTTTGCTGAAATTTCACCAACTGCTTGTCTACCAAATCCCAAAGTTGTTTGCATGATACAGCCGTACAATAATCTCATCGTGGCGATATTTTTCGCCGCGATTTCGCTGCGGCGGCGGCAAAAAAATCGCTGCAGTTTGGAGAGGCCTTTATGGGTTGCGACCCATAATTTGAGAAACGCTTGCGATTGCGATTCAGCAATCAGTGTGTCGGAAATCATCCATCAGTGAACACGCTTATTGTTTGCTGTATCCAACATGTCCGACGAAGAGGAAGATTTTCTTGGCTTTGGCGAAGCGAGTATTGAACCTCCAGGACCAGAGATTTTAAATACTTCAAAAAACAAGGAAATGCCTACGTATCGCGGTTTTGTTTACTATGCCAACAGAAAACCGGTAAGTTGTAATCTTTTCAATATGCCGACTACCAGATCATCACATGTTACTATAACCTCATTTTCATATAAATTGAAATGCATATTTAGGTGCTACAATTCTGTATGTAATTGAAGTTAGATTTTATGCATTCAACAAATGTGGAAACAAATCATACTAAGCGTATTTTTAATACATTTACAGGTAAATAACACATTTTATTGGGAATGTAAAGGGAGAAGCCATTCGACCAAAGACACTGGTCGGAAATGCAAATCCCGATTAGTTACCGAGAAGCGTAACCAGACACATCACATACTATCGAGAACGGACCATAACCACGAATATGACCCGATTCACGTGCTGGAAGTAAAATACAGAAATGCGTTAAAACGAAAAGCTACTGAGGACTTAAGTGCGCCAGTGAAAACGATTCGACAAACCGCGTCAACATTTCCCGATGTAAGGAGTGTATCGAATATAAGCTATCCACATACATTTGCGTTGTACGCATGTATTTGTGATGGTTTTATGCTCTGAACACTGCATGCTGTGCGTTTGACTGTCAGCTTTCTTTTGTTTACTTGTTTGTGCGGTTCAAATTCTGCGTTTTCAAAATGTCGCGTATTGAAAAGGAAGTGAAAATAAAGGTTCTGGACACATGGAAAAGGGTATTACCAACAATCAATATGCAACTAGAGATTTGAAATTGGTTCACTGTTGTAGAACCCCTTGGTCCGAAGTACACCTTGCAGTCTGCACCTAATTATACATATTTGCGCCTTTGTTTTGATTTGCTGTGTTATTTTGACAGAATATTTGAGAGTGTGTTCGTGTGAGTTCATTATGAGGGGCGTATTATTAAGCTTGGGACCGAGCTTGGGACCGATGTGCTAGTACTGACTGAGCCAAGAAAAAAATCGTATTTGTTTGGGACCTACTGGTCTTAGAGTTAGTCTATGGTAGCGCTATCCACGGGTTGCAGCGAATCTTCAATAGGGTGGCGTCAGTTTTCGACTTCCATCTGACGCGGAATGCACTTTGTCGGAGATTTTCCACCGTTTTTGGAACAATTGACGCACGTAGTTAAGATAAGTGTATAGTTTTAATTTTTAAAATCATGACTTGACTAAGATATTGTGTAACGTTTTTTTTTTCTCTTTATCTAAACCAAAATCATTAGGGCCTGAACTTGGTCTGTTGATGCCCCACTACACACTTAGATTTTTTTATAGAAATTTGTAAAAGTTTACCGAATTCTCAACAGCAGAACGTTCGGTAAACTAATTTAACGGATTTCGGTAAAATTTTACCGAAATCCGGTAATTTTTTACAGAAAACTGTAAAATTTTACCGAAATCCGTTAAATCGGAATACCGAACGTTCAGATGTTGAAAATTCGGTAAACTTTCACAGATTTCTGTCAAAAAATCTAAGTGTGTAACCAATGATGCTTCAGTGGAGCAAACGATTCTTGGAAATTTCACGCCAGAAGTCCTACACACTTAGATTTTTTTACAGTATACTGTAATTTTTTACCGAATATGAAACAGCTGAACATTCGGTAATCGATTCGGTAGTTTTTTAGCTTTACAATACGTTCAGTAAATTTATCTTCGCTACTGAGCTGTCAAAACCTTCTGAAATGTTCTGTAAATTTTGCTGAACGATTGGTAACGTGAGCTGTCACATTTTTACCGAAAATGATGTAAAAAATTTACAGTTGCTCAGCAAAATTTACAGATTCGTTTGTGAATGGGTTTTTATTGATTTTATTTCTTGGTTTTGAAATTGAGGATAGTTAATGAGTTATATTAATATGTCATTCGCATTCATTTCTTGCCCATTTCTGTTCATTTAGATCAGTTATTTGTGTGTTAATAATTAAAAAAAGTATAATCAGATAAACTAACACCTGGTTACCGTTGCGTAAAATATCTTAGGAATTTCCCATTTAACGTTGCTGCAATCGGATGATCCTTGGAGTAAGCCAACAAAATTCCTTTCCTTGTGAATGTGGCTACGGTCCCGGAAAGTTGCTGTCTATATCTCCATTTTTGGCACTTATTTTTGGCTGCACCGTGCAACTCACCAGAGCTGGCCAACATTCAACTTCAAAATGGTGGGAAAATATTGCGTTTGACAGCATGGAATAAATTTACAATCTATTCGGTACTTTTTTTACACTTCTTTTGCAAAAGAATAAATTTACAGTTCATTCGTAATTATTTTTACAGTGCTACGGAACTGCTGCCATTTACAGTTTTAATCGGTAGTTTTTTTCTACAATGTTCGGTAGTTTTCTGCAAATTACAGAAATTCCTTTGTCAAATGTCATATTTTACTAAATGTTCGGTGAAATTTCTGTTTTACAGACCGAATTCAGCAAAATAAGTACCGAACATGATATTGAAAATTTGGTGTGTAATAGTATTTGAGGTTTGTGATCAGCAAACTTCGAAGTAATAGGGACTTGATCCCATATGTCCTTAACGATGTGATTCCCCTGTAGTTATTAATGTCCCGCTTGCTTCCTTTTTTAAACACTGGAAACATGTCTGCCGTTTTCCAGCAAAAGGAAATATGCCACTAAGGAGGATCCAGAAGATAGGCCATATTCTGTTTAAGAAAAACGGACGGAACACTATCAGGTCCGGACTTAAACGATGTTTTAAGAAATGATGCCACGTTCGAGATAGTTTAAAAATCCAAATCCACGAGGCTGAGGGTTTGATTTTCCAAGGGAACAAACAAACAGGGTCTTCAAACACGCTAGCAAATTTTGCCGAGAACATATCGCAAATTTGCTGATGGGTGCCAGCGGTTTCGCTATTATAGACCATGGTTGATGGTAAGCCTACTTCCTTGCGTTGTTGATTAACATAGTTCCAAAAGGATTTCGGGTGTGATTTAAGTCGCCATTGAACCCCACTCAGATGGTGTTGAAAATGCACACGACTTAGTCGTTTGTATTCGTAGTTGAGTCGTCTATAATGGCGTTTAAGCGACAATGTGCGGTATCTCGTGAATCTTTTGAGAGCCGCTCTATTGGTGCGTCTCAGCGCACAAAGACCGTAAGTCCCCGCATAATCACAAACCTTTCCTAGACCCTGTCCCTTATTGTTGACGATCGTTTCCGTTTTTGTTACGACATTTACCCTTATAGTTGACAACTATAACCTAACAATCTTCTATATAGTTTTAACAATATGTCAGATGGTAAAAGGCCAAATAACAATATGCTGAATAGGCGGTTAAGTTAGGTTACCATAAAAAATGGCAATTTTCAAGAACAAAATTTTTGCTGTACTCTATGCCAAAAAGTTGGTATATAATCCAGACCTAGTGCAGACAATAAAAAACCTTTCAATGACAATATGACATACATTAACAATACGTGTTAATGTAAAGGTTGTATGGTGCAAATGAGAATCAACTATTCGATAACAATTACATAAAATGTGATAATATATCTTACATTCGAAATATAGTTTTGACTCTATAGCAAATTGTTTTTCGTTATGCGGCTTATCCAAGGGACCCGAGATTCAGACTGAACGATCCTTTTTGCGACGTGCCTGTCAATGACATAAGCCAAGACGTGGGAAAAAGTTAGAGCAGCGATATTAACTTCGGTTGGATCAAGAATGTTCTGTTAATCCAAATTAGACAGCACTTTACGGAAGTCATATGACACAGTAACAGGAGTGTCATCGAAGTCGCGAGCTACAAAGTCATTAACTTGGGATAGAGTTGCGGTATTTTATCTGTCCAGAAGCTGAATTGTCCCTGCATAAAAAGAAGAGCCTACATGGTCGGGACAGAGCTGTGAGTCCATGCAATGTTCGCTAGGTTGAAGTTTCCCAAAACATCACTTCATCGTTGAGGGTTGCCCTATCCGAAGTGGCAAAGACAAATCAGCAATGCGCATCAAATAATTTCAAGTCTCGAGCTCGTTCCGGAGGAATGCATACCGCACAGAGAATTAGTTGACGGCCTTTAAGCTGAAGTGCTACCCAAACTTGTTCCGCGGTGATCCTAGAATCGTCTTCAATTGCACTTGCTTTCAGCCTGGAACTAACTGCAATAAGAACGCGACCGCCGGTCGATTTCCTGCTATTGCTTTTGTTTCGATCGTAGCGGAATACTTCGTGACCAAGGACAGTTCGCAAAAATAAGAAAACAATAACTTCGTGACCATCTCCAAAAACGTAACATGAAACAGTGCGAGGATCCAACCATGTCTCAGTCAAGACTATACTGTCATAGCAATAATCCATGATCGCTAACTGATAAGGGAACGTCCATTAATTACGTCACGCAAAAATTTACTTTTGTTAACACCCCCCCCCCCCCCCCCACGTTTTTTGTATGGACCTTCAAATTTTTTTGTATGGATCGTCACGTTTTCTCGAATCCCCCTCCCCCACTGCATGACATAATTAACGGACCTTCCCTAATCATCCATGAGGAAGTTCAATCCACCAACATTCTGGTAGTAGATGACAATGTCCGAATTCCGCAGTTGAAGTGTACTAGCACTGGGAGAAGAAATACCCTCAGGGCGGGACGTGTTCGTTGGTTGACAATACTTGGCGTTACTCCGAATCCAGAAAACCCCGTCTCCCAACTCAAACGCAGGGCCGGGACGGCTGTTGGACGTGGGCAGGAGGGGCTCGACTGCGATGAGAGGGGTAGGGACTTCCTTTGGACATGTGAGCAAGGTCGAAGCTTACTTCATTAATACAAACTTCGGTCAGAAGGCTCAGTGTATCGTTGAATTTCGGTAATTTCGCGTTCTGGTTTACGATGTTTCAAGCAACAACTCGGCATCAGACTTGGAATCAGCAAGCAGGAATGGTGTTTTATTTAGGGGGCACCCTCAGCTCTAGAGTACGACTAATAGATTTTAACTTCTACTTCTCATGATTTAATAAAAATATGCCTGTCTACTGGTAGATTCACCGCAGTTCAAAGTTTTGGCTGTCATGCTTTTTTGTGGTGTAATTGATTTCTACAAGGTAACAAGAACAAATAAAAACCCATCTCGTTAAAAATAAAAAAAAACGACCGTTTGTTTGGAGGTTTAATGTATTGTACAATTTCAATACACAATACAATAG